>NW_019281610.1:0-15397 GCF_000648695.1 Onthophagus taurus | reverse complement strand
TTTTTTTTTTTTTTTAGGAGGGTGGTGTGCTATAAATGAGATTTATTTTGTTTATGAGTATGGGGTGTTAATAATAAGTACGAATGATGTAGGGATTTATTTTTTTTTTGATTGGGTTAGTTGTTTATTTTTGAGTGTAGTTTTATTAATTTCTAGAGGTGTTTTGATATATAGAAACGCTTATATAAAAGAGGAAATTAATAGGGGAATTTTTTTATTATTAGTATTATTGTTTGTTTTGTCTATATTAATATTAATTGTTTGTTTGAATATATTTTTAATTATATTAGGATGGGATGGTTTAGGTGTTATTTCTTATTGTTTAGTTATTTTTTATCAGAATGAGGCTTCTCAAAATGCGGGGATATTGACTGTTATAACAAATAGGGTAGGAGATGTGGGGATATTAATGGGGATTATTTTTATAGTAAATGCGGGAAGATGGGGATTTTATGAGATGGGGTTTTTACCTTTAATAAATATTTATGGGGTATTTCTTTTTATAGGGGGTTTGACTAAGAGTGCTCAAATACCTTTTTCTGCGTGACTTCCTGCAGCTATGGCTGCTCCTACTCCTGTGTCAGCTTTGGTACATTCATCTACGTTAGTGACTGCAGGGGTGTATTTATTGTTACGTTATGAGATAATTTTTATAGGGGGCTATTTTAGAGATTTTCTTTTTTATGTAGCAGTTGTGACAATATTTATGTCTGGGTTGAGAGCTAATTTTGAGATAGATTTAAAGAGGATTATTGCTTTATCAACTTTGTCTCAGTTAGGTTTAATATTTATGGTGGTTAGAGTGGGGGCAGTAGATTTTGTTTTTTTTCATTTATTATCGCATGCTGTTTTTAAATCAATATTATTTTTATGTGCAGGGGTAATTATTCATAGAATAGGGGGGTATCAGGATATTCGGGGTATTGTTTGTGTGTTTAGAAGGGCTCCTATAATTAGTTCTTGTCTTTTATTGGCTAGTTTGTCATTAATAGGATTCCCGTTTTTATGTGGTTTTTATTCAAAGGATTTAATTATAGAATTTATTTATATACAGAATTTAAATATTTTAATAATAGGGTTAATTGTTATGTCTATTATATTTACTGTGAACTATTCTATGCGGCTATTATATTATTGTAGATGAAAGAAATGGAGAGGTCAAGGGGTTAGATTTACTCAAGGTTTTGTAAATGATAAATTTTATGGGGTGCCTATTTTAGTTTTGACTGGGTTTGTTGTTATTTTTGGGGCAATATATAGTTGATTGTTTTTTTTTAGTTTTAGAATGATTATTATTCCTTTTGAGATAAAAGTATTGAATTTGATTTTAATTTTTTTAGTGTGATTTATAAATTATATTTTTTTTTGTAGTAAGGGGGTTTATAAGTCTGTAGGGTTGTTAAGGAGATTTACTGCAAAAATATGATTTATGTCAGATATTTTTTCTAGTTTAAGATTAGAAGTAGTAGATAAGGGGTATAAGAGAGTAAAGTATGCTGAAGGGTGGGTAGAATATAAATCTGTGGGGATAATAATAGAGGGGTTTAAGGAAGTGGGGGGTAAGGTAAATTTTTATTATTTAATCTTAAGAGTGGCTCAGGTTTTTATTGGATTTTTTGGGTTAATTTTTGTTTATTGTTATTTTTTTTATTCTCATAGTTTAAGAAAAATATAGCCCTGAAAATGCTAAGATAGGGTTCTTGAGGATATTTTTAGAAAATTTTTTCATTTTAGTATTGAAAATACTAGGTAATATGATTATACTATAAAAATAAAGACTAAATGATAAACATTTTTCTAGAGGTTAGCAGCCCTATATTTATAGTCTTAATAGGATAAAGTATCAGTAACTTCATTAACAGTGAAGGGCCTCTATTTTGGCTTCTATTAAAAAAGGGCGATTGCCTAGGCTCAGGTCGAAATTGAGAACAAAATTTTTTTGTTTCTTTTAAAGATAGATATAGCCAGAAGGCAATTTCTGGTTGCAGGCCAGGGTTTATAAGTTTAAATATATATCTTAGAATTTTAATCAATTGAGGCTGCCTTGTTTGCTTTCGATTAAGAGGCCTAATAAAAGAATAAAGAGAAGGGTTAAGATAGGAGTAAAATTATGGAATAGGAGGGGAATAAAAGGTATAGGGAGTATAATGATAATTTCAATATCAAAGATTAAGAAAATGATAATAATTTTAAAGAAACGAATGCTGAAGGGGGGGCGATTGTTAGAAAGAGTTTCAAATCCACATTCAAAGGTATTGAGTTTATTAATTTTATTTTTAGAGATGTTGATTAAAGTTTTGAATAGTATAATAAGAAGGGAGGATAGAATGAGGGGTATTATAATAATTAAAATTATTTTATTTTTAAAAAAAACTTCCTAGTTGGAAGCTAGGGGTACTAATTATACTAATAAAATAATAGTTTAGAAAATTCATCAATATATGAAAAGATATAAAAATATTCAGACTACATCCACAAAATGTCAGTATCAAGCTCTTGCTTCAAATCCGAAGTGATGGAACTTGTTGAAATGGAGGGTATTTATTCGAAAAAGGGATACAAGGATAAAGAGTGTTCCAATAAGAACATGTAGGCCATGAAACCCTGTAGCAAGGAAGAAAATTCTTCCAAACATACTATCTGCTATGGTAAAGGGTGCTATAAAATATTCAAAAGCTTGAAGGATTGAGAAGTATAATCCGAGGGCAATAGTAATTTTTAGTCTAAGAATGCTTTGTGATGTTTTATTGTTGATAAGTCTGTGGTGGGATCATGTAATTGAGATGCCTGAGGAGAGAAGGATTAAAGTATTAAGAAGAGGAATTTGGAATGGGTTAAAGTTGTTAATACCTTTTGGAGGTCAGGCTAGGCCTAGTTCTAAATCGGGAGCAAGTATTCCATGAAAATAGGTTCAGAAAAAACTAAAGAAAAATAAGATTTCTCTTAGAATAAAGAGGAGTATGCCAAGCTTTAATCCTTCATAAACTTTATTAGTATGGTAACCAAGGTATGTGGCTTCTCGGATAATGTCTCGTCTTCATAGGAAGGCAAAAATATTAGTAAGGAGTCATCCTCAGAATTTTATACAAGAATCAAATCCTGAGGTTAAAGAATAGGCTAGGCCTGTGATTATAGAGCCAATTGAGAGGGCTATTAGTAGGGGTCAGGGACTGGGGTTTACTATATGATATGGGTGGTATGTCATAGTTAATTTCAGCTAGGTAGAGAGAAATTAGGACGATAAAAACGTAACTTTGGATTATGGCAACTGCATATTCTAGGGATAGGAGGGTTTGAATAAGGGGGTAGATAAAGATATTAGCACTAGGGAGTTTTTCTCTAATATTACTTAGAAGGGATAAAAGTAAATGGCCTGCGATTATATTTGCTGCTAATCGAACAGAGAGGGTGATGGGGCGGATTAGAAGACTAATACTTTCAATTAAAACTATGAAGAAGGTTAAGGGCAGGGGAGTACCTAGGGGTACTAGGTGCGCAAATATGTTATTTGTTTTTTTAAGTCAACCTCATAGTATGAGGGAGAGTCATAAGGGGAAGGCTAGGCCTAAAGTAATTGTTAGGTGGCTTGTGGCAGTGAAGATATAGGGGTAAAGGCCTATGAGATTATTGATAATAATAAAATAGAAGAGAGCTAGGAATATAAGAGAAGAGTTAAGGTTTTGATTTTTAAGGTTTATATTAATTTCTTTTGAGATATTTTTGAAAATGATATAGGTGAATATTAATGGTCGGGACGGGGTTGTTCAAAAGAGAGGAAGGCTAAGGAGAAGAGGGATAAAAAGACTAAGTCAGTTTAGTCTAAATATTTTACTAGTTGAAGGGTCAAAAATAGAGAATAGATTAGTTATCATAGGGGATTAAATTTTGTAGAAATAAATGTTGTTTTTTTAGAGGAGGGGTTGAGATTTTTTTTAAATCAAAAGTTAGTTCAAATAAATATAATAGAAAATAAAAGAATAATGAAAATAAATAATCAATTTATGGGGTTTATTTGTGGGATTAAATTGTATAATTTTTATATAATTTAGAATTGACATTTCTATGTTATTTTTTTTAACTAACAATTTAGGAAAGATAGGTTTTATCTATAGAAAGTTTAAGAGACTTTTGCTTTTATCAGCCATTCCTAAAAAAAGTGTTAATTCATGAGAAAAAATTATTTACGTTAGTAATCTCGAGGGAGATAGGTATAAATCTATGATTTGCTCCACAAATTTCTGAGCATTGGCCGTAGAAGATTCCAGGGCGGTTAGCAAAAGATGTTATTTGGTTTAATCGTCCTGGGATAGCATCTATTTTTAATCCTAATGAGGGGACAGCTCAAGAATGGATAACATCTGCAGAAGAGGCTAAAAATGAGATGTGGGTGTGGAAGGGGATAACGAGGCGGTTATC
This sequence comes from Onthophagus taurus, assembly GCF_000648695.1. Lineage (NCBI taxonomy): Eukaryota > Metazoa > Arthropoda > Insecta > Coleoptera > Scarabaeidae > Onthophagus > Onthophagus taurus. The sequence goes on along the minus strand of NW_019281610.1, from coordinate 10,981 downwards.
TACATCTAATAAGCGAAAGTTATTTTTTGCAAGGTCAGTTTCAGGGATTATGAAGGAGTCAAAGGAAAAATTAAAATTGGAAATTTCGTAAGATCAGTATCATTGATGGCCTAAAATTTTAATGTTAAGGCTAGGCTCGAAGTTTTCTTCTATTAAGTAAAGTAGGCGTAATCTTGGCAGAGCAATAAATAATAGAAGGATTGTTGGGATAATGGTTCAAATTGTCTCAATATATTGGTTTTCAATTAGGTTGCGATTGTAAAAAGGGCTTAAAATAATATTTAAAAGTATATAGGAAATAAGAATTGTTATTCTTATGATAATAGTTATAGTATGGTCATGAAAAAAAATAAGTTGTTCTATAATAGGAGAGTTTGCATCATTAAAGGAGATTGTGGATCATGTTGACATAAAGAATTATTAATGGTTTAAATGGTTAGTTTAGTAATAGAGGTAAAGGTATGGGCTATAGGCGGTTGATTTAAAGCTCAATCTACGCTTGAGTTAGTATATTGAGCGGAGATAATCTTTTTTTGTCTAAAAAATATGTCTCAAATAATAAAAAAAAAGTAGATCATGCTAAATAGGGAGATAATCGACCCTAGGGATGAAATTATATTTCAGAGTATTATAAAGTCAGGGTAATCAGAATATCGGCGGGGTATTCCTCTTAGACCTAAAAAGTGCTGGGGGAAAAAAGTAAGATTAACTCCTAGAAATATTATATAGAAGTGGTATTTTAAAAATTTGTTATTTATAGAGAGGCCAAATATTATTGGAAATCAATGGCAGATTCTTGCAATAATAGCAAAAATGGCTCCTATAGATAGGACATAGTGGAAGTGGGCTACTACGTAATAAGTATCGTGAAGAACAATATCAATGGAGGAGTTGGCTAATATTATTCCAGTTATTCCCCCAATAGAGAAAAGTAAGATAAAACCTACAGATCATAGGAGAGGGGGGTCTGATTTGAACTTATAGCCGTGGAGGGTGGCTATTCAGCTAAAAATTTTAATTCCAGTAGGCACTGCAATGATTATTGTGGCAGAGGTGAAGTAGGCACGGGTATCAATATCTATGCCTACTGTAAATATATGGTGAGCTCAAACAATAAAACCTAGTACACCAATAGCTAGTATAGCATAGATTATTCCTAATGTTCCGAAGGGTTCTTTTTTACCTGTTTGATGGCAAATAATATGAGAAATTATTCCAAAACCGGGTAAAATAAGAATATAAACTTCTGGATGGCCAAAAAATCAGAAAAGATGCTGGTAAAGGATAGGGTCTCCACCCCCACTTGGGTCAAAGAAGGAAGTATTAAAATTACGATCAGTAAGGAGCATAGTGATTGCTCCTGCTAAAACAGGAAGGGATAAGAGGAGGAGGACTGTAGTGATTAAGACAGATCATACAAAAAGAGGTATTTGTTCTAGTTTTATTATTTGAGGGCGTATATTAATAATTGTAGTAATAAAATTAATTCTACCAAGGATGGAGGAAATACCGGCTAGATGCAGACTAAAGATAGCTAAGTCTACAGCTCCCCCTCTGTGAGAGATATTGTTAGCTAAGGGGGGGTATACGGTTCATCCGGTTCCAGCCCCATTTTCTACTATGGAAGATATGATTATGAGAAAGAGTGAAGGAATTAAAAGTCAGAAGCTTATATTATTTAAACGTGGGAATGCTATGTCAGGGGCAGATAGTATAAGAGGAACAAGTCAGTTACCAAATCCTCCAATTATTGCAGGTATTACTAGAAAAAAAATTATGACAAAGGCATGAGCGGTTACAATAACATTATAAATCTGGTCATTTCCAATAAAAGAGCCAGGTTGTCCTAATTCAATTCGAATAATTATACTGAGGGCTGTTCCTATTATGGCTGCTCAGGCGGCAAAAATTAGGTAAAGAGTTCCAATATCTTTATGGTTTGTGGAGTAAAATCATCGCAAGAAGTCAAAATGGCTGAGGTAAAGCGGTAAATTGTAAATTTACTTACGAAATAAAAGTTTCTTTTGTCAGATTAAAAGAGAGAGAGGGGGGGGGNGCTGCTCAGGCGGCAAAAATTAGGTAAAGAGTTCCAATATCTTTATGGTTTGTGGAGTAAAATCATCGCAAGAAGTCAAAATGGCTGAGGTAAAGCGGTAAATTGTAAATTTACTTACGAAATAAAAGTTTCTTTTGTCAGATTAAAAGAGAGAGAGGGGGGGGGTTATTTCTTATAGTTTAATAAAAATAATAAATTGCAAGTTTATAGATAGAGTTTTTTTTAAGAAATGTTAATATAAGTATTGGAATAGAAAGGAAAATCACAGGCCTAAAATACTATAAGGAAGGATGGTTGTTCAGGCTATGTTTATTAATTGATCGATTCGGTATCGTGCGAAAGTTCTACGACTTAGCATAAAAAAAGTGGCAATTAAGAGGGTTTTAAAATTCAGAAGTCTAGGGGATTTAAGGAATAAAAAGGATGTAATATAGCTTATTATAAGGATGTTACTATATTCTGCAAGGAAAAGAAGTATAAAGCCTAGGCTTCCGTACTCAATATTGAATCCAGATACTAATTCAGATTCCCCCTCTGCAAAATCGAAGGGGGTTCGGTTAGTTTCAGCTAGGATTGAGATTAATCATATAGAAAATATTCCTCAAAATAGAAAGATTATTCATGTGTAATTTTGAGAGGAGAGAAGGGATTTTAAATTATATGATTTATTAAAAAGAATAACTGTTAAAATGATAAAGGATATGCTAATTTCATAAGAAATTATTTGGGCTACTCCCCGGTAGGCTCCAATGAGGGCGTATTTAGAGTTTGAGCTTCATCCGGCTCCTAGAACTCCGTAGACGTTAAATCTGGAGATTAAGAGAAAAAATAATAATTCAAAATTGAAGAGGTTAAAAAAATTTCAATAAAAGGTTAATAAGAGAAGAATGGAGAGGATAAGAAGAAGACTGGGGCTGAGGAGGAACATTCTTAAGTTAATATTAAAGAAAAATAGGTTTTCTTTACATCTAAGTTTAATTGCATCAGCAAAGGGTTGAAAGAGGCCACTTAAGCCTGCTTTAAACGGTCCTATTCGAGCTTGGGTGTAGCCTAGGATTTTTCGTTCAAATAGGGTAATAAAAGCTACACTCAAAAGAAATAAAAGAAGGCTTCATAAAAAGAGAAGAAGGGTAATAGAGAGATCTTTACTAAAAACAAAAAAAATTACTAACAACTAAAAAGTATAGAAGAAGTTTAAATTCTTTGCATATGGTCTGCCATATTAGTAAGAATTATTTATGGTGAAATATTTTTTATTTTGAAAATAAATAGTTTAAATAACTTAAATTCTTAAAGTTTATTAGAGAGTTTCTATTTTATATTTTCAAAATATACACTTTAATTTAAGTTAAATAAACGGGGATTACTATTTAGATTTTTCTTTTTTTGGTTTACAAGACCAATATTTTAAATATAAATTAAAATAGTAAAATTAATTTACGAGAGGGAAGAAAAAAAGAATAGAGATATTTATCAAAAAAAAAGTAATAGGAAGGTGGGGTTTTAGAAGAAGCTTAGAAAAGTTTGTGGATGTGAATAGGTTAAAACAGCAGCGGAGGTAAAAAAAACAGCTAATAAGAGCGCTGGATATTATGGTAATAAGGAGGAGGGTGTTAAAGGGGGCCATAGTTTGAAGAATTATTCATTTTAGATAAAATCCTAAAAAAGGGGGGATGCCTCTTATTACTAAGAAAAAAAAGGTAAGGAATATGAGGGAATTTTGATTAAAGGCTAGGGTTTGAGAGAGAGAGGGGGCTGGGGTTTTAAAAATAAAATAAAGTCCAGAGAGGGTAATAAGGGAGTAGATAAGTCAATAGGTGAATCAAGAGTGATTATTAATTATTGCTAATAGTATTCATCTAATGTGATTAATTCTTGATATTGCTAGGATTTTTTTAAAATTATCTAAGGAGAAGAGGGAGACTCTTCTTAAGATAAGATTAAATAAGATAATTAAGATGAGGGCGTTTATATTGTTGGGCAGGTTAAAAAAGAAATTTCCTGTGAGAGAAAGGGGGATAATTTTTTGGATGGTAAAAAGAATAATAAGATTGAGAAAGTTGATAGAGTTTGTTATTTGAATAAATCAGTTATGAAAGGGTATTATACCAAGTTTAATAAGTAAACAAAGGATTATAAAAATATTATTAAAATCATTAAAAAAGTTAGAAAAACATCTTATAATGAAAAGGTTGCTTGCAAATGTTTGAATAATAAAATACTTTATTAAGTGCGATTTATTAAAGGGGTTATTAGAGTAAATTACAGGAATGAAGCAGAAGGTGTTAATTTCTATTGTAATTCAGAAAAAAAAGAAAGAGGGGCTAGAAAAAGCAAGGGCAATAGATGAGAATAAAAGAAAATATATACAAATAAGAATAGTTTTTATTTTGTAAAAAGTTTGAAAAGAACTTATTAATAATATTTATAAAGGATAGATGTCATTTTTGGATTATGAGCCCACTAGCTTAAATTAGCTTACTTTATAATGAAATTTTAATTCGTAAATTATTTTTATTATGGTTAATGATTTCTATGAGAATGAATAAGGCTATTAGGATGTAAAGAAGGCCAAAGATAAAAGTAAAAAGATTAAAAGGAGTTATTAAAAAGGAGGAAATAAAAGAGGGGGAAAAAAAGTGTAAGGGGAGTTGGGAATGTAGGTGTGTATTATTTAATAATTTTCAATATAGAAATAAAAAATAAAAAATATTAAAAAAAAAAATTAAGGGGAGTCAGGCTATAAGGGGATTTTTTTTAACTATAGGGCCGTCTGTTGAAAGAGAGGATATGTAGCTAAAAAGAACAAGGACTCCTCTAATTATAGCAAATATAATTATAAGTATAACTCAGGAATTACATAAGTGTGTATAAATTAGGAAGTTAATTAGGATTGTTAGAAATAAAATTAGAATTAAAAAAATCCACGGTTGTGATTGGAATATGGAGAAGATAAGAGTATTATAAATAATAAGAGAAATAAAAATAAAATACTTTTTTTTTGATAAATTCAAAGGGTTTACCTATTATTTGTAATTTTAATGGAGAGGGCCATTTCTTTCAAAATCAAAATTTGATGTGCCATTACACTAAAAATTAAGAGGAGTGTTGTAATAGTAAAAAATTACATGATCTGTTCTATCAAAACAGCCCTTTTTCAGGCATATTACATTTAATTTAATTAGGGGTAATAGAATTTTCTAATTGGCAGATAAATGTGTTGAATTTAGGATTCAAGGAGGCTATAATAGCATTAGAAATTTATTTTTTTAAAAATTAATATAACTGTATTAAAAATATTAAAAAATATAAAAAAATTAATGTAATTATATTAAAAATATTAAAAATATTAAAAATNTATTAAAAAATATTAAAAATATTAAAAAATATTAAAAAATATTAAAAAATATTAAAAAATATAAAAAATTTTTTTTTTGAAAAAAGGAATTTTAAAAAAATCCTTTTTTTTTTAAAAAAAATGACGAAAAAAACCTCTTTTCGGGGTTTTGCGCAGCAGAAAACTCTGCGAAAAACGCATAATATGCATCCTATCCGGGTTGTCATTAGGCTTATTTAAGCAGTCAGTCCAAGAAATATTGGGCCGGGAGGCCTGTGATAATGTTCGTTATAGACATAAAGGGTTATAACTCCTACACTAACTGTAGGCAATATACTCCAAAAAGTATCGCGTGGTTTGAGACAATTACAATTGACATCTAGGATTAATGCCTATAAATAGGATAGTACTAAGTAAGGAGTATCCTACTCTGATTTTTAGAAAACCACGTCTTCGACCAAATATAGGACTATCTTGGCAAAAAAATCAAAATTTTGAAATTTTCGTTTTTAAAAAAAATTTAATTTTGGTTAAATATTAATTTTTTTTTAAAACTTTAATTAAAAAATTAAAAAATATAAAATTTTTAAAAAAATTTTATAAAAAAGAAGTTAAATTTATAAAAAATTTTAAAAAAATAAAGTTTAAAATTAAATAATTTGGCTAATTTTGTGCCAGCTGCAGCGGTTATACAAGAGAATTAGTTAATATGGTACTTTTTTTAAAAAATGATGAGTTTTTATTAAATAATTTTAATTTAAAAGTATAATTTTTATTTAAAATAGTATATAAAATAGATGAATTTTATAAAATAATATAAAACTAGGATTGGATACCCTATTATAAAATAATTTGAAAAAGTGTTAGTAAGTGCATTACATGAAAACAAAAAAATTTGGCGGTATTTTAATTTGTTTAGAGGAATTTGCCCTATAAAGGATATGACGCCTATACCTTATTTTAATTTGTATGAAACAGTTTGTATACCGTTATTTTTATAGTATTGAAAAGTAATTATAAGAAGGTAAACAAAGTTTAAGAAGATTAGATCAAGGTGCAGCTTATATTAAAGATTGAGGTGAATTATATGAATAATTATTTTTACAAGTTGCGGTTGAAAGGTACTTTAAATAAGAAAAATTTAAAAGTAAATAAAATAAAGAATGTTTTATTGAATTTAACTCTAAAATATGTACATATTGCCCGTCACTCTCATATAATAATGAGATAAGTCGTAACAAAGTAAGGGTACTGGAAGGTGTTCTTATAAAAAAATGAAGTCAAATTTGTCGACAATTCTTTTACAAGGAATGATAGTATTATTATACCGTTTTTAAAGTTTAAAATGAAAAATTATAGTGGGCAAGTTATTTAATAAAAGATTAACTATTTAATAAAATAATATTAAAATTTTTGTATTTTGGTACTGTAAAGGATAATTGAAATATTTATTAAATGGGGAGAAGGATTTAGATTACCTTTTGTATAAGGGTTTTTTGAAAAATATAATAAATATTTAAATCCCGAAGGCTAAGGGGCATGGTTTTATTGGATTATTTTGTAGAAATAAAATAAAAAAATAAAATTAAGTAATGAAATTTTAAACGATTTAGTTATATCTGGTTAAATGAGATAAATTATATATTTATATTATTTAAATTAAGTATTAATAAATATACATTTAAATAATTTTTATAGTATAGGGATAAGCTTATATTAATTTATTATAAAATGGATTAATTTATTAATAAGGCTTTAAATTGGCTATAATTTTAATAAATTATACTAGATTGTAAAAAATTTAATTAAGAAATTTAATTAAGAAAATAGGGACTTATAATAATTATGAGAGAATAAGTATAAAGAATAAAATTACTATTATAAATTCGGCAAAAAAAAATTTCAACTGTTTATCAAAAACATTGTTTTTAGGTTAGTGTTAAAAATATTTTCTGCTCAATGGGTTTAAATTGCTGTGGTTATACCACACAAAGGTATTGAAATAAGGCTTTAAATGGGCGCTAAGAGAATGGAATTATGAAATTTAGCTTTATTATAGTAAAGAGTAGAATTTGATTTTTTCTTGAAAAAGAGAAGATAGAAAAGTGGGACAAGAAGACCCTATAAATCTTAATATTTCTTGGCTTGGATGGAAGGTATGCTTGTTAAGAGGTATTTGATTGGGGCGATAGAAAAAGATTAAAAATCTTTCTTTTTAGCCAATAAGGTTGATTAAATGAATAAGATACTTTAGGGATAACAGCGTAATTATTTTGGATAGTTCACATAGGTAAAATAGTTTGCGACCTCGATGTTGGATTAAAATTAACTTTTGGTGTAGAAGCTAAAATTGTTAGGTCTGTTCGACCTTTAAAATCTTACATGATCTGAGTTCAGACCGGCGTAAGTCAGGTTGGTTTCTATCTACTGAGGGTAAGTAGGGACTTTAGTACGAAAGGAGTTAGTTCTTCTAAATTTTGGATCTTAGAATAAAAGATACCTAACTTAGAATTTCGTGTAAAATGCCACACTAACAGGGTTGCTGCTAGTGTGACATATTTAGAGGGGGGGGGGATTATTTGATATAAATTGATAAAAATTTCGTGTAAAATGCCACACTAACAGGGTTGCTGCTAGTGTGACATATTTAGAGGGGATTAAATTGAAAGAAGAGGTATAATAATAAAGATAAAAAAATAAAGAATTGTGAAAATTAAACTAAGGTTAACAAAGGGGAATTCAATTGGGCAGGATCCTAAAAAGGTTAGTATGAAGAATACAGCGGTTAAAATTCAGAATATTGTTTTATGGCTTAGGTAAGCATTGGGAAGTTTAAGGTTATTTTTTATTGTAAAAGGGAGTGTTGCTAGAATAAGGATGCTTAGAAATAGGGCAATGACTCCTCCTAATTTATTAGGGATTGACCGTAGGATGGCATACGCAAAAAGAAAATATCATTCAGGCTGAATGTGAGGGGGGGTTACTATGGGGTTTGCAGGAATAAAGTTGTCAGGATCAAAAAAAACATAAGGGAGTTGAAGGATGATTAATAGAAAAAATAAAAGGAAGAAACAAAGGCCTAAAAGATCTTTTAGAGTGTAAAATGGGTGAAAGTTAATCTTATCTAAGTTTAGAGGGAGGCCAAGAGGGTTTCTACTGCCTTTTTCATGAAGGAGGATTAGGTGGATTATTACAAGGGCGAGAAGAATGAAGGGGAGAATAAAATGGAGACTATAGAATCGAGTTAGTGTAGCATTGTTAATGGCAAATCCTCCTCAGATTCATTGAGTGATATCTATTCCTACGTAAGGGATAGCTCTTAGAAGGTTAGTAATTACAGTGGCTCCCCAGAAGGACATTTGGCCTCAGGGGAGAACATACCCCAGGAAGGCTGTTGCTATTAAAATAAGAAGAATTGAAACTCCTGAGAGTCAGAGATGTTTAAATTGAAAAGAAAAAAAATAGAGGCCCCGGCCTACATGGGTGTAAATTAGGATAAAAAAAAAGGAGGCCCCGTTTGCGTGAGCGATTCGAATTAATCAGAGATTATTAACGTCACGTATAATATGGTTGATAGAAGAAAAAGCTAAAGAGGTGTCTCTACAATAGTGTATTGTTAGGAAGAGGCCGGTTAGAATTTGGATGATAAGGCAGATTCCTAAAAGAGATCCTATATTTCATATATAATTTAGGTTTGAGGGGGCCGGGAGGTCGATAAGGGCATTATTAATAGGGCTAATAATTGGGTTGGATTTACGTCATATATTGATTCAGAAAAGATAGGACTATCTCTTTAAATCTCCAAAATTTATGTACTAGTTATACTATTTTCTGTGGGTATTTGAATGATATTTGTAAAATTTGGGGTATTTTGTTTTATGGTTTCTTTTGTTTTCCAACGTAGGGGGGTTTTAATAATATTAATGTCTTTAGAAATTTTATTTATTATAACGGCTTTAGTAGTGGTTTTTTATATAGGGGCTGTAGGGGATTATGGGGTTTTAATAATATTTTTGGTGGTAGGGGTTTGTGAGGCTAGTTTAGGTTTATGTTTGTTAATTCTTTTATCTTATATTAATGGGAATGACTTTGTTCGGGGGTTAGATATTGTAAATTAATTGATGGGGGTAATAAATTTTTTTTTATTTACGATAGTTTTTATATTATTATTAAACTCGGGGGTTAGTCTTTTTATAGGGTTAGTGGGATTATTTGTTTATTTTTTAAGAGTTTTAGGCAATGTAGGGGTATCAGTCTTAGGAGAATACTGTGAAATGGGGATAAATTTTAGTGTTATAGGAGTGGGTTTAGTAGAAATAACTATTTGAATTATTATTTTAATAGCTTTAATGATAGGGGGGATAAATGATACATACAGGGGGTTTTTTTTGCTTTTTTTAGTGTATGCTTTATTGAATTTTTTTTTTGTAGAAGATGTATTTTATTTGTATTTTTATTTTGAGTGTAGCCTTGTGCCTATTTTTTGGTATTTGTTTAGCGAGGGGGGTCAAGTTGAGCGAGTGAGGGCTAGAATATATATATTTATGTACACTGTAGTCGGGTCTCTACCCTACCTTATTATTATTTTATCTTATCCTGGGTTGTTATGAGTTAATTTTTTTGTTTATGATTATTTAGGGCAAAAGTGGGGTTGCTGCTCTTTTATTATTATGTTGGCTCTTTTTTTAGCTTTTTTAGTCAAGTTGCCTATATTTGGGGTTCATTATTGGCTTCCTAAGGCTCATGTTGAGGCTCCTGTGGCGGGGTCTATACTTTTGGCTGCTGTTTTATTAAAAATGGGGGGGTTTGGGTTGATGAGGGTTATTGGACTCATAAAGTTTTGTGTAAGTTTAAGAATGTTAGGAGGTTTATTAATAATTATTTCATTATGGGGGGCTGTATTTTTAAGAGTGTATGCTTTTTATCAAGTTGATTTGAAGGTTTTAGTGGCTTATTCTTCGGTAGTTCACATAGGGCTTTTAATTGCGGGGGTTTTTTCAGGCACTTTATGGGGGGGTTTTGGGTCTTATATAATAATATTAGGCCACGGGTTTTGTTCAAGCGCTTTATTTTGTTTGATTGGGTTTGTTTATGATCGCTATCATACTCGAAATTTAATAATGTTGCGGGGGTTAATAACTTTAATGCCTGCTTTAACTTTTTTTTGATTTATTTTTTGTATGATTAATATAGCAGTGCCTCCTTTTATGTCTTTCTTTAGAGAAGTATTTCTAATAGGGGGGGTATTAAAGTGAAGTATATGAGCTGCAAGTTTGTTAATATTGATTTCATTTTTTAGAGCTCTTTATACTCTATTTCTTTTTAGTTTTTCTCAGCATGGAAGGGCTTGTTTTTCTTGGGCAGTTCGGGGGCCTATTGAAAGGGAGTATTTGGTGATAGTTCTGCATTTAATTCCATTGGTTTTCTTTATTTTAAAAAGTGATTTTTTCTTTTATATTTTTTATTTAAATAGTTTAATTAAAATGATAAATTGTGGATTTATAGATGCATTTTGCTTTAAATAATATTTATTAGCTATTTGGTTTGAAGTTTACTCCTTTTCTCTTTTTCCATTTTTTTTTTTTTTT
>NW_019281609.1:14566-49028 GCF_000648695.1 Onthophagus taurus | reverse complement strand
GCAGTTGGTGTATCATTTGCGATGGCCAAATATAGGATTGGACTGTGGGCTGAAGAGAGACTTCGCCTACTGTGGACCAGTTCTCCTGGAATGAGACATGCTAAGGTGTTTATTAACATCGCCACTGTCAAACCCGGGAATATTTTAGGACTTGCCCGTAGTAGCATAAAAGTTCTAATGGGTGTTTTTACTGGGCACTGCCGATTAAAAGCACACCTCAACTTGTTGGGTTTAGCCGACGATGTTGAATGCCGACTATGTGCGGAGGAAGCAGAGACGGTTGAGCATGTTTTATGCCACTGCCCTGCCGTTAACCGTATCAGATTCTCGATTTTTGGGTCGCAGTTTATCTCCTCAAAAGATCTGAATGACCTTTCGCCGAGCAAGGTATTAATGTTCGTTAAGAGCATTGGACTGCACGGTGAAATTTGATAATGATATCTATCAGGGTACAATAGATCCTTAGGGTCGCGGTGCAAGGTTGGTTGGTCCGCCTACCCGATATGTATTCTATGTAATGTAATGTAATGTAATACCTAGAACTAGAATCATTTGGGTTTAGCCGCACGTCTGTAAAGACGGCTAAACCCGAATGATTTTAGTTCTAGGTATAGTGTTAGTTCTAGTTTTACACTTGTAGTTCTATGTTTTAAGAGACGCACGACTAAACGGAATGTTTTTAGTTCTAGGTCTAGTACTAGTGTTAGTCTAGTTTTATTTGTTATTCAGCGCTAGATTGTTGTATATTTTTATTGAGCTATAACGGACACTAGACATTTTTAAGGTCTGTATGTAAACTTTTTTGAGTTAAAAATAGGATTATGTTTTGTGTTTCCCTTGATTAATAATAACTTATATAGTTTTCATTGAATTACATTTCGGGAGCTAAGATATTATCATTTTCCGGGCTGTGTGTAGAGTTTATCATCACTGTATATGCAATATATAGCATGTTCTCCTCCTTTTCTGTGGCCTGCCTTTTGATCTTAGTCCTTGTATTATTCTATTTACATATTAGCATTCTAGGAAGTCTTTCTTTTATCATACTTGAAGCATGATCTGCCCATTGATCTGTAGTCTCTGGAATCTGACGTAATTTGATAGCTCTCATTATTTTATTGAAATGGGTCTACAAATTCTCATCAAGAGTTTTCTTTCAAATATAGCAATATTGTTTGTTAGTTTTTGAGCTAAAATCCATGTTTCACAACCATAGGTGATGATGGGCTTTATTATGGTTTTGTATACTATAATTTTAATGTTGCGGTGTGTTGTTTTTGACTTGAATATGTTTGCAGGTGTAATATATGTTTGTTAGCTAACTTACTTCTCCCTCAGATCTCTCCCTCTTCACCGCCAAGGGTAACTACTTCACTTTCTAAGTAATTATACACTTTTACAGGTTCGATTTGGTACTCCGTAATCTTGTTAGTCATGGTTTTGGTTCTGCTTTGGAGCATTACATTTGTTTTTCCTTATTAATCTTTAATCCTACTATTTTAGCTTAGTTTAGTTTTTTTCAATGTTTTGCTCATAATGTTGATATCATCTGTATACGCCGAGACGAGGTTCATACATGATTGTAAACAATTCCTCATAACATTCGTAATAATAAATATACATGTAAGCTTACAACAACTCGAACAATAAGCTTGTCCGCATCACGAATGGTAACACTAAGTGATGGTGGTGATACAAAATGTATTATCCGTATTTTTCTTAACAATAAGAATATCAATTAATTGATAAAAACATTATCGGCAAAAGTTTTGCCATGATGCAGATAGATACCATGTTTAACACATTCGCAGCGCTTATGCGCTTTTAATGCAAGAGTTGCTTACGCCACTTTACAAATCCAAGCACCTATTTACTAACTTAGAATAGTAAACCCCCGAAATAACATCAAATTTTATAACAGTTCCTGCTTTTACCACCCCATATTGGTATATCTCAAAATTTTCGAGTAAAACCTAAGATGTACCTCTTTTCGGGCTTTTACAATAACATAAGCACATCCAAACCAACGGCTATAAGATAATATAAGCCTAGCAACTCAAGTCGGTCAACAAATGTTTCCGCACAAACTACGCGTTATTTAGAGTTTCCTCAAACTCAAACCCAATAATGAATTGGGTTGGATTAAGTTAAGTATTAGCAAAGAATACATTATCATTCATTTTGATTTACACGAAATTCTTTAGCCCTAACATTAACCTTGAACTCTATTTACACAAGTCTTTTTCACCTTCAAATACATCGCCAGAATTTCAAATTTTAAATGCTGACATTATTGGAGTATTATTAATGGGAGCGTTCATCAACCATCAATATTTGAAGCGAAGACTAAATTGTTAGCAAAACTTGTGGTGAATGCAAAACCAACTTGAAATATGTTTGGTAAACGGCTGCCCTCTTAGCAAACGTAAAATTTGTTGCGTAAAACCTATATTGCGACAAATAAACGGAAATCCCTGATGAACACATTTAATGTGTCAAGTGTTCAAATAGACGCATTTTCAAGTTAAATCAATTTCAATTTCTTCGCAAAAATTCGTTAGTATTGACACATGTGTGATAGGAATCGATAGTTACTCTTTTCCGAAAAGATCTTTTCAAATCTGCTTACTAGAGCCATAATCATCACTTTTCTGCATTGTAGTGCTGTCTAAACTATACAAGAAAACCATATTTTTTGCTGACACAAGATGTTCAAATCGACTTCCGCTGACAGAGGAGGTTATTGACTCGTATCAAACTGACTTAAATTAATTTCGAAGTTTTCTGAATTTGAGCAAGTCGCAATATAAAACGTATGAGGATGCAACCTCATCATCATCATGATATGTGGCGCTGCAACATTGGTCCTGGCCTCTCTAAATTTCTCTTCCAGGCTCTAAATCCAACCTTGTACACATCCTCTGTTATCCTGCTTCTAACATGAATTTAAGCCTTTCTGTTTGTTTGGTTTGTATTATCATCGCATGGCCTTAATTCTAGTCATGATATCTGGTTCTTTGTATTTTTCTTACAGTTAGTTTGATTTAAAACTATATCTTCGTCGGAAACACGTAGATTTGCTGAGGTGTTATTTTGTATTCTTATTTAGCATCTGACATTCCTCATTGTCATTCTTTCCAGTTTTTTTGGAATGTTGAGGCTATATAGTACATCATATAACACGACTTGTATGATAGTGTCATAAACGGACTTGAAGTCGATGAACATATAGAACGCGTCGATGTTGAGTTCTATGCCCTTCTCCAAGATATGGCATAGGACATTTGTCCTTTATTTGGTACGTCGTTGATCAACCTAGTCCGAAACCACTTTGATATTTTCTTAGCAGCTTTTCTTTATCAAGAAGAAGTTTTTTAAATAGTATATCGCAGAATTCTTTATATGCTCTGATTAACAATGCATTATCTTCATACATGGTCCCTGTTATTATGGATAGGGCAGCTCATGTCCAAGTACCACTCCTCGGGCATTTCTTCTGTGGTCCATACTTGCTCGTATATTTTGTGTAAGTAATAGGTCAGTTTAGTTCCGTCCTGGTCGGGGAATTCCATAGTGATTTTGAAGGGCTTCATCTATGTCTACTTACTTCATGTTTCAGGTCATTTACTCCCCTCCAGTTCTCCGCGACCACGTTCATGGTTATAATTAAGTTAGGGTCCGAAACAAGATTCCCATCATTAATATACACATTAATTATGCTAATATTAAAGAATTTTTAGAACCTTAAATTACATATTGTGGGACTCAATGGTTCAAAATCAATTATCTTTTCTTTAAAGGGTTTACTTCCGACAAAGGTTGTTCTGAACTTATGTCTCCTAGAGCTATAGAAAGTATAAGCTCGACGTCGTAATCCCCATTCTATAAATGGCCCCGCTCGGCTCAGCTAACTTCTTGGCTTATTCCAGCTTTATACTTTGCTAGGATATCTCGCAGTGTTTGAAGAGATCTGATACAGAGTCCTCATGTTCCAGGAGCACATAATTATTCCTCAAATGCGAATTTGAAATTGTGATGAACTCCTCATCATTTTTCTATGACATACTAGTTTAGTCAAACAAGAAGGAATAGGTTGCATAAAAATCCAGTTTTCTCAAAATATTAATGAGATAACTTTCAGGTAGCCTCCAAGCAATTTATGTTCAACAAATTTTTCTTATTAGTACCTCATTGAGATCAAAAACTAAATCTTATACCAATAAGATAATTTTTAACAAGGTCGTTATCATTAATCTTATCAATATCTTCCAAAAATGCATTCAGTACGAACTCATGTTTAATATGGCATTCAACGCAGACTGGCAAGCTTGCTAAATACATTCAGATATTAACGGATGTTATTGGGATCTCATTGAAATCATTTAAATATAAGTTAAGTAAGCTAATACTTTTTCAAAAATCTTTAAATCAAAAAGTGCATGTAAACAAACGCTTCAAAATTTTCTTTTTGACACTGATACATTTTCGGCAAACATAACTACTACACCAAATCGGTATAAATTCCTTTGATACTAGAAATTCGTTTTTCTGTCAAAACGACAAAATCAGTTGTATTTGTATTGTGGGTGCACCTGTACAAATACAAGCTTTATTATCCAATCAACATCGTATTTGCAAAAGATAGAACATTTTCTTTAACGGTTTGATTGTTCAACATACAGAAATTTTATAAAATTCTGTAATTGTATACGATTGCAGAAAATTTGTTGTGTATACCTATACAGGTCGCTTTTTATTTTAAATGGTCTCGAGATTAAATTTCCCTTGGAACAAGCAGTTTCGGCTACAATCTTTCATCAACATGTTAAAAATAAACATCTTGATATACAAATAATTACTTTGTGCTGACTATTATCTTTGAAGATTAAGCAACTGGCAGACGCAATAATAAAGCGCTGCCAACTCCAACACAAAAAGTTTTTTTTTAATTCAGAAAAGGATCTGGACTATCATGATAACATGTTTAATCATTAGTTTAAGTTATCTATGTTAATAATAGTTTAAAGATTATATCAATCAAACACACATGGAAAACGGATGTTTATTGGGTTAGATTTCTAATGTTTTGAAAATTTAATTTAATTCAAAATCATAACAAATAATTTACGTATTATTTAAAATTCCGGATGTATTCGCAAACATCCTGACTGCGAAACAAAAAAAAAATAACAACACACAAAAAAAAGAATAATGTGTGAGGGGGAGAATAATAAAATAGCCTATAACTTTCGCCGGTTTTGTGACCAACATACCAACTGGCCTATATTTTATGTAAATGAACTCCGAAGTCGAGCGGTTTGGAGAGGGCAGTCAACAACAAACGGAGAAGAACGAAATGGTTGATGAAAAGGCCTGAAAAAAAAAGAAAAAGAAAACAAAGAAAGAGAAGAAAAAAGACAAAGGAAGCGTTCTTTCAGTGCGTACTACTACGTCGGTTGCTGCTTTTAAAGAACGAACAGAGTTGTTGGTTGGCGCGGTGGGCAAGGATCAAGAAAGAAGACTCAAGGTTAACCTGCAACATTCTTCGGCGACCGTTGATGGAAAACGACCATCTCCGTGGATAATGGATCGCTGAAACAATGGATTGTGGTTCTAGGAAGGTTCAATCGAATACAATTTATAATGAAAAAGACTCGAATTCAATAAGAAAAAATAAACAATTTATGAATTAAATAAATTTTATTTTAAAAGAATCAAAAAGAAATTAATAAAAGTTTAAAATAAACATAAATATGTCCATTTTAAACATAATTAATTTTAAAAAATCATTTCTTTAGACTTAAATTTCTTTGTTTTAAAAAAATAATATAATATAGATGAGTACAATTTCTATATCATTTAGACTTGCCTCCTATACTGCGCCACCTTCCCCTTCCTCTCTAAGCAGCAGCAGTAGCAAGCAAGGAAAATGCAAATACAGCTACCGCTTAATTTTTTCTTTGCAAAATTTTAATATAAAAAGTTATTATTTTAATTTTTTTTAATGTTGAGCACAACATTTAATTGATCGGATTAGAATCGTCGTTACAACAAAAATTGATAAAATGAAAATGAGTTGACCCAGTTGATTACAACTGTTTGAAATGTATGCTAACATTAAAGAATCTAATTTTATTGAATTGGCCGAATTAGCAAAATTAGTCAGATTGGTCATATCTCATTGCTTTTCGACGAAAAGTTACCTAATTATTCCGAGTTTTTATACATTGGTGGTGGATCAGGAGGCACTTTATCAAGTGAATGTTGGTGCTCCTCAAAAATGTTCATCCTCTAGACGATCATCATCTTGTTAAACTATTCTCATCCCGACAAATTCGTTTCATGGCAAACTCATGACGAAGATGGTCAATAATGGCCCAAGTAAGATAGTATTCGAAAGAAGATGTGAAGGAAAAGAATCAAAAAGATTGGTGGAAGAATCTTTCAATCTTTTGCAAGATCTTTCACTCCCTTTTCTTACTTCCTCGGATGCGGGTATTAAGCAACATGTGTTAATCAACGTAAGAAATATTAATCTTATTTTCTTTTTAATTGGTTATTTTATTTTAGATAAGTTAAGTGATGAAGCAGCAACCCGCTCTATTGACGTTTTTGATAGATAATGCGTCACAATGCAGTATATGATGGGCAGTGAAGTTTGGTACAATAATAAAATCCTTATATTAATCACTTTTTTATTAAGTAGTCAAATTTTATAAACACTACTCTACCTCCTTAAAGACGTTAATCCCCATCGACGGTGTCATGAATAATCTAAGAATGTCTCTCTAATCTAAGAAGAATTTATTGAACTTTAGAATTCAATTAAAAATTTTAATATATAATTAAGTGTGGTAGAAAGGAGCTTGGAAATTAATCAAACAAGAAACGGGAAAGTCCAGAAAAACATCAGTTGAGTACCCAGAGTTGAATGTTGAAGATTTAAACCTTTTCTTCTCTCAGGTTGAGACTACACCAGGACACTCTACAGTCAATTACATAGATCCTATCAGCTTGATAGATTTGCCAACTTCAAGTATGGTATCTCTGGATGAAGTGGACAGATTGGGAATATGATAATTTATGATAAAAGGCCTAAAGGCAAAAAATACCAAGGAATTTACTAGAAAGAGTTTTTCCAAAGCAGCTAAAGTCGGCAAAGAACACCAGTACATAAGAAGGGAGATAAAAGTGTATGTAGTAATTACAGACCAATATCTATATTGCCTACCTTATCAAAAATATTCGAAATTGTGGTAAACGAAAAATTGGTTTACTACTTCAACAATCACAAATTGTTTACAAATTGTCAACATGATTATCAAAAACAAAAATCTGTTATAACTGCTCTATTAAGTGTACTGGGAGCGGTAATCCATGGTTTCAATCAAGAACAGTTCATCCAAATCGTCTTTTGTGACTTAATTAAAGCCTTCGATTTAGTGGACCATTCGATACTGACAGCCAAATTAGAAAAATATGGAATAAAGAACGCTGCACTGGGGTTTTTTGTATCATATCTGGAGACTAGAAAATAATCGGTCTTTTGGAGGGGCAAACAATCCACCTGGAGAGAAGTGAGAAGTGGAGTGCCTCAGGGTTCGATCTTAGGTCCATTACTTTTCCTTATATACATCAATGACTTACCAGGTAGTGTTCCAGTAGAATTTGTCTTTATACAGATGACACATCTTTTATTACGAGAAGTGGCGACATCAAGGAGCTGGAAGAAAAAACAAAACAAAATATAGAAAAAGCTGAGCATTGCTTCTAGATAAATAAATTAAAGATGAATAAAGAAAAAACATACACACTTACCTTTCACACAAGACGATCCATAAAATTCCTTGGTGTTACTATTTCAGAAACTCTTAAATGGTCCAAACAATCAAACATGAAAGGGCGACTGTCCACCCGAGATATTGCGAAGCGTATGCTTCGCGTATTTCCATATTCCGTATTTCATTACGTGGGGTGCATCTAGAGAGATGGAAGCCATTTTCGTTATGGAAAAAAGGCTATTCGGAGCTATTCTGGCTGGACTAAAAAATCAAGAGAGTTGCAAAACCCAATTTAAAAAAATAAAAATACTTACCTTGCCGTGCTGTTTTATACGCTCCTGTCTGGAGTATACTCACAATAATAAAGATTTCATGCTGAAAAACGCAAACAATCACAAACACAACACCCGATACAGAGAAAATATTGTGACTCCATATCACCGAGTGGTTAAATCACAAAACACATACGATTATATAGCCGTCAAATTATATAACGCACTGCCATGGGAAATAAGAAGAATGGAAGTAAAACAGTTTCCAATCACTGTCAAGAATTTCCTCTTGGAGAATGAATACTATACTGTGCAAGAAGATAAACACAACCTTAGTGACCATTTAAATCTTATGACACCATGTATATTTCTGCCTAGGCGTCATTTTAAAATTATGAAAAAACCAGTTTTTAAAACAAGACTTATCTACATTAGCATGTTTGGCTGTGCAGTTTCTTTTGACCTTGGCTTGCCTTAATAGATTTTTACAAACTTGTCCATCCTGACCATGTCGTCTCCACCTCCTGACTTTCACCCTGCTTAGATCCTGCTGCACATCGTCCACAAATCGTCTCTTCGACCTCTCAACTGATCATCTACCTACAGGTTCACGACAATTAAGGAGAAGTAGATCTTGTGGTAGTTTTCTAGCTACATAGCCAATCCATCTAAACCTTTGGACTGTGATAAATTTAACTATCTCTATATTATCTTGTATATTATCTAACGGAATTAAATTATCGATTAACAATATAGAGCCACTCTATATAAACGAATAGCTTTTTTGCCAAATCCAAACAATGTTTGGAGCGTTACTATAACTTTAGATAAGGAAAATTACTTAAAGTCACTCAAATCGTCATCACAAAACAAATCAACCTTACAAAAAGCACAGAAAGATCTGGGTTAAGCATTGAGTCAATCTTATCTCAGCTATGGTTACTAAGAGATTCCGATGACAAAGAATTAAAGCCATTTAAACACTTGATAGGGCTAATTGGTGCAGGTTTGGGTACCAACCAATCTTCAGTAATGATTTCCAACAACATGTAAACAATCTCCTTAATTATTACCTGTCTTGAATCTGGTATCACTTTGGTAATAAGCGACCAATTCAAAATAAGCGAAAAAACATATTAAATAGTATCTCAAGAACGAATTAAGATATAACGATGAAATAAGAAGCAATTTAAAGCAAATTTAAAGAAGATTTAATGCACCATAAAAAATTTCTTATTTCCCATAAATTTCGTTGATATGATTTTTTAACCTAAACTCTGCATGTTTGCAACATATAATTTTTTAAAATCGTATCTCAAGAATGAATTGAGATCTAACAATGAAATAAGAAGCATTTTAAAGCAAATTTAATGAAGGTTGAATGTGCTACAAATAATTTCTTATTTCCCATAAACTTCGTTGTTATAATTTTTTAGAATCATCTCTGCACGTTTTATTATTGTAGACTTGAAACATATAATTTAATCGTACTTCAAGAACGAATTGAGATATGACGATGAAATAACCAACATTTTAAAGTAAATTTAATGAGGATTAAATGTGCGATAAATAGTTTCTTAGTTTCTATAAACATCGTTGTGATGATTTTTTAAAGCCAACTCTGTACTTTTCGTCGTTATTGATTTTAATGGAAATTAAAAAAATCGTATCTCAAGAACTAATTGAGACAACATGATGAGATAACCAACATTTTAAAGCAAATTTAATGAGGATTAAATGTGCTATGAATGGTTTCTTACTTTCCATAAACTTGGTTGGAATGATTTTTTAACCCCAAAACTGCACTTTTGGTCCTTATTGATTTTAATGGAAATTAAAAAAATCGTATTTCAAGAACTAATTGATATATCATGATGAAATAATCACCATTTTAAAGCAAATTTAAAGTTGATTAAATGTGCCATAAATAATTTCTTAGTTTCCATAAACATCGTTGTGATGATCTTTTAAACCTAACTTTGTACTTTTCATCATTAATTTTAATAAAAATTTAAAAAATCGTATCTCTAGAACGAATTGAGATATGACCATGAAATAACCAGCATTTTAAAGCAAATTTGATGAGAACTAAATGTGCCATAAATAATTTCTTAGTTTCCATAATCTTGGTTGGTATGATTTTTTAACTTCAACTCTGCACTTTTCGTCATTATTAATTTTACTAGAAATTAAAAAAATCGTATCTCAAGAACTAATTGAGATATCATAATGAAATAAGAAGCATTTTAAAGCAAATTTAATGAGGATTAAATGTATCATAAATAAATTCTTAGTTTTCATAAACATCGTTGTGATGATCTTTTAACCTCAACTGTGCACTGTTCGTCATTATTAATTTTACTAGAATTTAAAAAAATCGTATTTCAAGAACTAAATGAGATATCGTAATGAAATAAGAAGCATTTTAAAGCAAATTTAATGAGGATTAAATATGCTATAAACAATTTCTTAGTTTCCATAAACATGGTTGTGATGATTCTTTAACCCCAACTCTGTACTTTTCATAGTTATTAATTTGAATGGAAATTAATAAAATCGTATCTCAAGAACTAATTGAGATATCATGATGAAATAACAAACATATTAAAGCGAATTTAACGAAAATTAAATGTGTCATAAATAATTTTTTAGTTTCCATAAACATCGTTGTGATGATCTTTTAAACCCAACTAATTTTAATAGAAATAAAAAAAATCGTATCTCAAGAACCAAATGAGATATCATGATGAAATAATCACCATTTTAAAGCAAATTTAAAGTTGATTAAATGTGCCATAAATAATTTCTTAGTTAACACAACTCATGTTAACACATAAACTTAACACAACTCGAAGTTGTAACCACAACGCCAGACACCGTTGTCATTATAAGCGCCATATATTCTTATATAGTCTTGTATGGGAATAATTTGATTTTTCTTGGTAGCTTAGATGTGTAGTTGTTTTTAAGGCCATAGAAGCATTTGTTGACTTGGATTATCCTCTTCTTTATTTCCTCGCTGACCGATTTTTTATTATTCCTCAGAGATCCCAAGTATACGAAACTGCTCATCGTCTCTATCTTTTCATCCTCAACTTCCAAATGTTCTGGTATGCCCATCTTCTCCGTCTTCGTTTCCAAGGTGTTCACCAAGCTCTGCGTTGACTTGTTCAATGTTGTTCCAGATGTTCAGAACCCTGCATCTCGTACTACCTTTTCTAGGGCAACGTTAAAAAGCATTTGTGGCTATTATTAAAGTGCGGCATGCTTCTGTTTTAATAACATTTGTTTGGATTCAGTGAGTACCACAGGAAAAGAATTGCACGAACATCGTTGGTGTTGGTCCTTGAGATACTGCTATTAAATTCGGCTCGGTCCTAAATGGGTTAGTAGTGAGTTCTTCACTTTCCTATTTCACCAAGGAATGATTTTATTCTTAGGATGCCTTGGGAAAAAATAAAAGTATATATTTTGATTCATTTTATTAGAGCCATAAATTGTTGCTTACAATTAATTTTAAAGCATAGTTTAAATCTAGAAAATACTTTGTTTTAATTCAATTTTTGCGTAAATCTATTACAAAATAGAAGTACCGTGCCTTTTTTATTAAGTTATTATAAATATGTCATATCAATTTTCTTCAATTCGTTTTTAAACACCCCTTTATAAATTTCTCTTAAACCCAACAAAAATATCTTTGTTCTCTTGCCTTTTTATTATCAAATCAAAACCATACAAAAAGAAATAAAAAATAATTTCATGACTAGAGAATCATTTTCTGAAAGAGATTTTTAAAGCACATTTTAGCCACTACCCGTTTCGTCTTCAATAGCTTCTTCAATATTAACAATAGTGTCGTATTCTTTTTGTAAATCTAAAACTTGTTTTCTCAATTTGATCACTTTACTTCTGGCATTTTTATCATTTTGTATTAAAGTGCTTATTTTTGCCATCGCTTTTTTTTGTTGAACCTGATCGATTGTCCATCTCAAATACAATTCGTTCCATAAAACTAAACTAACCGGGGCTACACTTGGCCAAATAGCCATTTTGTTCGGTTCATACAAAGGATTTAAAAGCGAAGTTAAAACATCGGGACGATTTAAATACGACCATAAACTAGTTGTTTTTCGAGCGACGTTTAATTTTTCACGATCCGATTCACAATTACCCAGGAATGTACCAAATTGACTAAAATAGGAATGTTCAAATAACAAAATGAGCATTTGAGTTGTAAATTCAAAACTACACGGGAATTGATAATGTAATTGTTGAATACAATCTAAAAATAATAAAAACGTTGGTTGTTGACTTTTATTTCTTGCTGTTGAGTAACAAAATTTTGCGTGTCTAGTTTGAAAGGGATACCCGGCTTGGAGCCAATCTCTTTCAACAAGAGCTTGTAATCCACGAACCGTTCGACAATCCGGATTTAAAATTACTTGAGCTACTGATGTAACTAAAAGTGTTGAATCCATACCTAAAGTACCATGAACTAGGACGGATGCACCTTCTTGATCTAAACATTGAGCGATTAAACAAGCAATATTTAATGAATTCATAAGATGAGTTAACCAATTACTACTTTCTACTCGAGAGAGCCATTTATCAGAAGAAGAATTTGTATCATTACATGCATCAATTAATTTAGACAAAGAATCTAATAAAGATCCGTTACAATTAGCTATTTTATCTAAATTTTTATGACTCCTCCTCCATTGGGGGTAATGTCCATCTGGTTCAGTTCCACCTCCTTTCGATTTGCATTGATTAACATAGCTAGTTGATCTTGTATCAATGATATAGCCTTTTTTTCCAGTTCCTAAGATTGTATTTAAAATTTTTTCATCAGATCTGCACCTTCTGTTGCTGTTGCTCAATAATGGTTGACTACTTCTTAAAAGAACAGCCCCATTTTCGTGTCGATAACTCAATACAGGAAATCTTCCACCTTCCCTGAAATTAGATGACGCGATAATCATATCATCTTCAATTGATTTTGGTACAATTAATGTAGAGCTGTAAGTTGGACAAACTGAAAAGTTTTTATTAACATGAGATATTCTCCACTCATCACTAGCCAAAAGTTTTGCAAATTCTATTTCTGGTTTAAATAATGTATAACCATCCTCTAAAATATTGTACATAGGACGGTAAAAGAATGGATATAATGAGCTGGTGTCTTCTAAGTTGGATAATCTTTCGATTGAAGCGTAAACGTTTAAAAATTCTTCAGTTCCTGCGATATCTAATTGGAGTATTCTGAGATCTTTGCATTTTAAAATTATCGTTCCTCCATTTTGATAATTTGAATTAGTACCATTTGGTTTTTTCTCAACTAAATCAATACTTTGATGTAACAGCTAAAATTTAATTAAAAACAATCAGTATATTATGTTATTAATAAATAAAGATCTCACCCATAATTCTTGTACATCCTCTTTTCTTGAAGAAAGTATCAAATGATGACCCGAAACACATAAAGTACCATCTACGGGGTCATGAAACGGACTGTGTAAAATAACCCCATCCAATTTAGGTGTTGCAATTAGATCCGCAAACTCCATAACGGTTAATTTACTTTAAGTGATCTCCGTAATCCTTACATAGTGTTTATCTAGATGTTTTTTGGGGGTTTCTAAATGAAACCACTCAATAAACACAAGGTTAACCTTTTATCAATAAACTTTTAGATGAGAAAACATGAAAATCACGATAGATGGCGCTGTTTCATATACTCAATTTAAAACGTCCGGTTAAATTAAATGTTTATAAAAATAAATACATTCTTGAATTTATTTATACAAACTTTGTATTTTAAAAAATAATAATTAATATAAAGATTTATTGTTGCTAAACGATTTTTTTTAATTATAAAGTCGTATTGAGTAAATAAAGAAAATAATAGTATAATATAATCAGTTCATTTTGATTGTGTTATATTTTTGTTGTTGGTTGTCAAAATGAAAGTTAACATAACCTAATTTTTTAAATAGGGTTAATTAACGCCACCCAAAAATGCACCATTTTTTTTAATGAAATTTAATGTTTGATTTGGAAATTTTATTTCAAAAGTACAAACTAGAGATGAAAAAACCGAGTAACAAAAATAACACAAAATAATAAAAATAGTTTATATATAAATTTTTATGAAACTCTTTAAAATATTTTCTAGGACATAATGCAGAATTTGATGAACATGTTTTGCATCTCCAAGCAGTATTAGATCTTTTTTATTTATGGAGCACTGCTTGCATTACAGATAATATTCCTTTCTTTTGTAATCTTCAGGTATTGGTATTTCTTCTAAGTAATGTGTCCTTGATACATTTAGTCCTTTTCCTACATATTTTAGCATTAAACATTGCTGATGTTATATTTTCTGGAATTTCAAGTAATTCTTTAATTAATTCTTCACAACTAATAAACTCCTCTTGCTTTTATTAATGCAACAGTACAAAATATGACTGTTCATTACTCATTATTGCCAAATCCAGTAAATGGAATACAATTTTCATACAATTTTTCTTGGGCAGGAATAATACGACGTTAGTTGATCACACCTGACATGTATTTATTATATTCAGAGACTTCAATAGGTTTTCTTTTTACTTTATTGCGAGCATTAGTTTCATTTATTGTAGGATGATATTTCGTGGTGATGCACAACACATCGCGCTTATCTTTCCACTTTGAAACATATATGTACATTTCCTCTTCTTAGCCAAATATGTTCTCCTTTTTCAATTTTGTAGAAACAACTTTTTTTCTGTACAACATGTATTTTTTTTGCAAGACATTTTTTGCAAAGACTTACACTGTTGTAGAAATTGTCCATAACTATAAGGCGTCCTTTATTTGCATATGTCAGGTTCCATGAGTCTGAAAACTAAAGATTCTAATTTTGTGTTAATGGGATTTTCTATTTGTTTCCTTGGTAAATTTCCATGTGCAGCACATAACCATTTGGCAAACATAATTCATCGAACTTTATTCCATATTTTGCTTTTTTGCATTTTATATATTGCTTGAATTGACAGTCTTCCGCGATGCAACAATAAACTTTCATCTAATGACAAAGCATCATCTGGTTGATAATGTTCTTGAAAATTTTTTTGAATTTTTTTCAGTAATAACTATTTTAAAGGCGACTTTCATTTTTATTGTCTGATTTGTTCCCATCGCCTTCCCGACATAGAGTTTGAAAATATGGGGTGGTAACATAATGGATCATTGGAGAAACCTTTTCTGATAGTAGGAAAATGTATTTGAGCTTGAAGCAGTGATAAACCAAAGAATTTTAATAACTCCTTATTATTTGTTGGTTTGAAAACTCTCATTCGAGAATGCTACGAATGTGATCTATTTACATAAAAATCAATAAAATTCTTGGAGAGAGATAATGCTACGAATCTTATGCGCTAGAAGAAAACGGGAGCGAGCGTAACGTCTGATTTCTTTCTTCTTACTTAAAACGTCATCTGGAGTCGGAAGTAGGGAATTTTAAACTTTTACATTAATTATTGCAAAAATTAAACAATTTTCGAACGTGAAAACGTTACTAATCTTTCTAATCGATTGACCTTAACGGCCCTATTGTCTTCTCCATAAGCAAATCCATAATAGATTGATTTCATATGCTTGAAAATACTTCCAACACTGTAGAACCTATCTTCAACTTCTTCACTCCTGAAGAAGATGAATCAAATGCAAAATCTGGTATAGGTTGGAAGTACAGGAAGTACATTGAAAATCAGGATCTGGCACACTATCATCATTTGCAAATGAATCACTAGAACTATTTAATTCTGAACCTGAAACGTTCTTCCTTTTTATTATCCATTCTAAATAAAATAAAAGATATATGAAAATATATTTTATATTTATACAGGTGTCTCACGTAACTGGCTTGTGAAAACTAGTGGTGGAACGGATATCCGGCAACTATCCGGCATTCGGTTTTGGTCGGATATTAAAAACCTATTACTTAGTACTCCACCATTCACAGGAATTAGTATTTCTTTTAGGTGTTGGACACTGCAGATAATAATCAAGTTCAACCCCAATAGGACTTTTTTCATTTAATATAACTTTATTTATCATTAGCAACCTCATTGTAACAATCCCAATACGATATATAAAATCTCTTGTTGCAGTTTCGTCTAGTTTTCTTCTCTTCGCTTGTAATTTATCATCACATTCATTACTAACAAAACTCTTGCTGTTATCACTTTCAATTATTGATTAAAGTATCCTCTTTTTAATGCAAAAAGCCGTTTTGAAAAATCACTTTCAGTTCTTGAGAAATAAATTTTTGAAGTAATCGACAATTTTTTCGAATTTTGCAATTTTCGACGATTAAGTTTTAAAACTTCGTATAAAAACCAGCTCTTGGAATATGAGTATGAAAATTTCCCAAAATGTTAATAAAAATGTCCTCTTTCCAATGAACCAACCCATTTTGAAAAATAACTTTTCGTTTTTGAGAAAACAATACCTGAAGTTTTGATAAAATTTTCGATATTGCAATTTTCATCGATAACTTTCAAAATTCGCTATAAAATTAATTTCTTGAAGGATCCTTGTGGAAATATCACCAATTATTAATTAAAGTATCCTCTTTTTAATGCAAAAAGCCGTTTTGAAAAATCACTTTCAGTTCTTGAGAAATAAATTTTTGAAATGATTGACAATTTTTTCGAATTTTACAATTTTCGCCGATCAAGTTTTAAAAATTCGTATAAAATCAAGTTCTTGGAATATGAGTATGAAAATATCCGAAAGTGTTAATAAAAGTGTCCTCTTTCCAATGAACCAACCCATTTTAAAAAACAACTTTTCGTTTTTGAGAAAACAATATTTGAAGTTTTGATAAAATTTTCGATACTGCAATTTTCATCGATGACTTTCAAAATTTGCTATAAAATTAATTTCTTGAAGGATCCTTGTGGAAATACCGCCAATTATTAAAGTATCCTCTTTTTAGAGTTGCTTCTTAGAGTTGTATCTTGGATCCAAATAAGTTGACATATCTTATCAGCTTTCTTATTAATTTCATTTTTATTCAAATATCGCAATAATGTGGCAATATAGGGTATCACTTCAGAAATGCACCAGAAATTATAACGATAATGGCCGGATAGATATGCCGGATAACCGGATATCCGGCCGAATGCCGAATATCCGGCTTTTCGCAAAATCACTATCCGTTCCATCACTAGTTAGAACTTTTTTAGGGTCTACTATTCCTACAATTTTGAATTTTCTTCTGTTTGTTGTATTTTTGGCAAATGAAAGCTAGTAAACTAAAAGATTATCAATCGTAGGTAATTGTGAAAATAAATTGTAACAAAAACACAAATGGTTTCTGGAGTTCTATGTATGATGTTGATAAATTTACCAATATGAGGAAAACTACAATAAATAGGTATATGAATGTTTATAGATAATTTGTAGAGGATTAAATTCTCTTTCTGGTAGGCTAAAAAAATATGAGGCGTGCCATTTAAAATTTTCGACTTTCTTACCATTGAATATGGAGAAACAGTAATACAATTTTTGACCATCCCTGTGTAAGATACTTGAACACAACAACAATCTATTTGACAATATCTGAAAAATAACCGTGCCAATTTAGAGCTTTTTTAAATGAACGTTGGCTGAAATATGTGGTTTTAAAATGCTTGGTGAAATTTGCCAAAAAAAACCTTAAAACCAAAATAACTCAAAAATGAAAAATGCTAGGTTCCAATAACTTAAATGAAAGTTAAGTTAGAAATTGGAACAAGTAAGTTTAAGTAGAAATTGACCTTTATGAACATATTACTTAGGGGCTATATTATTTACAAGGATACAATATTCATATGCAACAGGATTTCATATATGAAAATGGAACTTCTATTGGAGACAGGATAGCTTTTGATGAAGTCTGCATATACAGTTTTGTGTTAAGTTAATGAATGAATAAGAGTTTAAATTAAATTATAATATATTATTGCAAAATAGAACATTAAAATTATATATGCACATATCGAAATAATTTAAAGCAAACACTCAGTTTAACAGTTCAGGTACATTAAAACGTAGGTGCCGGCTTGAATTCAAAAATAATGGAAAATTGTTGGGCCCCCAAGCTTTGGGCGAGCCATTCGTTCTTTAAAACGGCTAATTTAACACTGTCAATGTTAAATTTCGCTTTTAGGTTTGTGTGCACAGCCCGACCCATTCCCTCTAACATAACCAGATCAACATTTTTCATTTTATCACATAGACCTAAAATGACGATTCTTTTTATTCCACCATAACTTTGTTTTAGTCATTTCAAACCTGAATTTAGTTTACTAAGATCTAAACAAGGTCCGCCTTGTCCGTTTTCAATACCCTGTAATTTTTTGCTGTCAACTGCATTTTTAATAACAGGACAATGAAGACTAGCTTCTTGTAGACAACAGTTTAATTCCTTGATGGTGATATCGTTAAGAGCAGGAAATGTGTTAGCTGACAATATCACATCGGTATCACGTTTAATAAACTCCCTCGCTAAAGGAATTACACCTAATACAAAATCTACTCCAGCGTTATCTACAAATATCACCACTTTTTTGTATGACTTTTTCTAAAAATAAATCAATAAAAATTAATGTTATTTCAATTTAATTTTTTAGATTACCTGTAATGTCTCAATCCACTCATCCAAATCATCTATAAACCAAGGACGTTTTTGAATTGTATTCATTGCGTCACCTAACCCAAAACTTCCAGTTGTTTCTAATAAATCTGTAACCGCTTTTGCGCCCCAATCGAACATATTTCCTGCGAGTAAACCTTTTACCAATTCCAACCATCTTACTCCAAATGTATCTATATTATCAATGTATTTTAACCTCGAGGAGAATTCCCTGAATGCAGTTTTCGTTTCTTTTTGCTTTTGTACCAACCAAGCGTCCGTAAAATTATTGCTTCTTAAAGTTTTTTCATTAAATTCTAATAATGTTCGAATACTTAATGGATTCATTATTCTACAGTTAAAAAAAAATAAAAAAAAATGTGCTGTGTCATTATAAAAAAAATAAATATAATTTGTATATCTAAGGTAATCTAAAGTGTCTCTTTATCTACAACAATAAATATAAATAAACAATTTTTAAATAGAACACCCAAAACACTTTTAAAAAATTATTTGAAGTTAAACATAACCTACAAAAAAATTAAATGTCAAATTTAGTATATAAAAAATTATAATTTTAATGAAAATCTTTTTATTAAAATTAATATAGGTATTAAAATTGTGGAGAATATTTATTATAATTATATTTTTGGCACAGCTCATACAAAGCAATTTGGCATAAGAAAATATGAAAACTCACTTTAATAAATCCAATAAATAACCAACTTACTCTGGATTATTGTTTAGTCTTTTAATCATTTCCTGAAATATCCTAAAGCAATGTTCAGCTTCTTCTTTAGCTTGTGGTTTGTGAGGATTTAAAATGCTAGCTTTGTCAACAAATTTTCTAACCATTCTCTCCAAACAAGGTAACCAATAATCCCTTTCTTTTGGATTGTTGCGTAGATCGATGGTGTCTGGTAAGTATTCCTCTGGTTCTTGTAAAAGGGGACAAATTTCCATGTTTTCGACTATTTCACTATCGGACCTAACCTCATTTGGTATTAATTTTTCCTATGGTTAAATGTACTTGTAATATTGTTCCAAATTTCGGTTAAAACGAACTGTTTGGTTTTAGGATCTTTTTATCAGTTTTCTCACTATTTAAACTTCTATTTATAAATAAATAATTTGTTATCTACATTTCCTATACTTTTTGTGTGTACGTGTGTGCATCACTGGCAGTGTACTTTATCTATTTATGTATTTTTGATGCGTTCGTTTATCTACCGTTTTATATCTTTTGAAAAATATTACGTAAACGATTGTTAATTTACTACTGAATGCGTTAAGTTTACATAAAAAACAACAAGATTTAGATCATTTCAAATTTACTGTCAACGTATGCCTTTTTTTAAGTGAACTTTTGTACTTTGACCGAAAAACATTGACACGCAATCAGTTTATTTTAAATGAGCTTTTTAATTTAAATAATTGTAAATATCCTGGAAATGTACAATTACTACAAAGTCCAAGATTTTTATAAATAACAAAAATAAATTAAAATTGTTATGCAACCAAACTTACACAAAACATACATTTTTGAAATTATTATACATCCATACAAATTCGAAAGTTTTCAACATTACACTACATAAATTATATATCGGGTAGATCTAGTATGCTCTTAACGAACATTAATACCTTTCTCGGTGTAAAGTCATTCAGATCCTTTGGAGAGATAAACTCCGACAAAAAAATCGAGAATCTAATACAATTAACAGCAGGGCTCAACATAAAACATGCTCAATCGTTTCCTCGTCCTCCGTACATACTCGGCATTCAACATCGTAGGCTAGACCTAACAATTTGAGGTGTATCTTTAAAGACACCCATTAGGACCATAGGACTTTAACGCTGCTACGAGCAAGTCCTAAAATATTCCCGGATTTAACAGTGATGATGTTAATAAACAACTTAGCGTGTCTCATTCCAGGAGAACTGGTCCACAGTAGGCGAAATCTCTTTTCAGCCCACAGTACAATCCTATATTTGGCCATCGCAAATAATATCAAACAATATGTTAAATTCGAGGCAGTTTGGCATCAGAAGGAAAAAATCAACGACGAGTGCTGTTCAAGCATTAGCTCGGATTATTCAAGATTGTTTTGAGGCCAACAATTATTTACAAGCCGCATTTTATGATCTAACAAAGGCGTTTGACTGCGTGTCTCATGTTTTACTTATTAACAAATTAAGCACATTTCATATAAAGGCGGATAGTGTCCAGCTTATAGAGTCGTACTTGACTAATAGACTTCAATATGTCTCCTATTGTGGGCAAAATTCTAGCCGTTTACCAGTCATACATGGTGTCCCCAGGACTCAGTTCTGGGTCAAGTTCTATTTTTAATTTTCGTCAATAACCTGCCCAAAATCATTCCGAGGGATTCAAGTATGATTCTCTTTGCTGATGATATAGTAGCCACGGTTTGCAAGGATGTTGTCGATACATTGCATCGTCGTACGATGGATTCACGCGCGATCATCATTAACGAGTTTCAAAAAAATAGACTCAGCGTGAACGAATCCAAAACGCAAACCTTAAATTTTTTTCTTAGACGTCTAGATACTTGCACGGCGCCTGTTAAGTATCTGGGAATTAACCTTGACTCGGGCCTTACATGGGAATCACATGTTTCACATTTAATAAAAAAACTGACTACCGCCATTTTTGCAATTCGCAGACTACATCACTTGGTCCCTTTCCATGTACTGTTGGGCACATATTATGGTTATTTCTTTAGTCATGCCACCTACGCCTTATTAGCTAGGGGTCATTCTGCCCATACCAATCGAGTTTTTGAAGCCCAGAGAAGATGCGTCAGAGGGATGGCAAATTTGGACTGTGAACAATTCCATGCCTTAACATCTTCCACTGCCTTCTCTACATTAAAAATAACATCCAATATAAAACGGTTCGTTCTGGCCATAACTCACACACATAATTATACATGTGTCTGACTTGCGAAAATCATGTAAATGGTGTTATCGTCAATAAAGTATTATTATTGTTATTAATAACACAAACGCTTTAGTGCTGCCCTCTTGTAATAGCTCATCTTCCGCTTCATTGCCAGCAACCTCAGAGTGACCTGGGATCCAGATCAGAGAAACTTTCTTACCACAACTCATTGTGTTTAAAGGTCTTTTACAATCATTAACCAGAGCCGACACCGTTTTCACGGCCTGAAGAACAACTTGACTGGTTGAGAAAAATCGTACTGTCATGTTTTTCTCCCTCTCTCAAGAAGGATTTTAGCAACCATATCAATAGCAAATTCTTCTGCCTGAAATACAGTACAGTACATACCCAGACTGTAAGCTTGCTTAATCCGAAGTGACTAGCAGTATATTCCTGCCCCGACCCCTTCCGACGTTTTTGATCCATTTGTGAACATGCAAATATCTGCCTGAACCAAAGAATTTTCGGTTTCGAACCAGGACTGCCGTTCAGCTAGTACAATCTGGTATTGAGCATTAATCACTGGTAGTGATTACGTGAAATCTGACGGCATTAAACCACAATATCAGTGCTTATAGTGCCTTCCGTAGCCCATTGGTAGGACATGTCAGAGCAGTTTTGAGCATATTGCATAAATCTGTAAATGGTAGTTTTGGCCACTTTTTCTATATCCAAATGGCGCGTCGGATATCTTTCATCGTAGAGCCGTTCTCCTGCAACACATCTTCTAGGAATCTTTGTTCTTTTCTTAGGTTCTCTTTATCGCATATCCTCTCTGTTTGCTGGAATAAGGCTTGAATCACGGACCTCTTTTGTTGTGGGTGGTGGTGGGATGAAGCCTACAGGTACCTATTCGTATGCGTCTTCTTTCGATATACTCCCAGTTCCATGCCCCCGTCTGTCTTCCTAGTGACTAACACATCCAGGAATGGCAACTGTTTTGCATTTTCTGTTTCCATGGTAAATTTTATCATGGGGTGCTGTGAATTGAAGTGGTCTAGAAATTCCTGGAGTTGCTCTTTTCCATGTTGCCAGATCACGAATGTGTCATCGACGTAACGGAGCCATAGCTTCGTTTCCAAGGACTCTTCTTTAACGCTTCCTCTTCAAACATCTCCATGTAAAAATTGGCTATCACAGGAGACAGAGGTGATCCCATCGCTGCCCTTTCGCATAACTCGTAGAATTCCCTCTTTCAGCTGAAATATGTCGACGATAGGCAGTACTCCACTAGTCCTGGGACATACTTGGGCAAATGAGTTTCTGGTGAAGATCATCCACGGCATCTTTGACTGATACTCTGGTGAATAGAGATTTTACGTCGAAACTTACCAGCATATCCTGAGGGTCTAGCTTCATACCCCTAATTGATTCTACGAAATGTGTGGAATCTCTGACATATGACTCTGTTTTACCAGTAAAAGGAGACAGAATCTTGGAAAGGTGTTTTCATAGCTGATAGGTGGGAGAATTTATGGCAGTGGCCCAGATTTCAGTGTCTCAGATTTCCCTAATAGGAGCAAATTTATCACTTGTTCTTTGCATTGCTCTGGTATCTTTGTTATCAAAACGCAAACAAGATGATGAGAAAACTTTTGAAAACATGGATGCTCTGTATAAGGGTATACCAACTTATTTTGACCATATGAGTTCGGAACTTGCATATGCCAATCCATTTACTCCATAACGAAAAAACAGTTTAATCAAGCCTCGAATTTTTACTATATCTAACTGCGGTAATACGCTTAGAATGTAGCTAATAAACGAATGTTTCGTGCAATTCCTTGATTGGTATGAGTGACAATTTTATTTAAAATGTTATGTTTTTATTAAATAAAACAGACCAAGCTTTCAGAGATTAGTCCAGAGGTCCTTTGATCATGGCATAAACGATATTATATTTCTATTCGCACGTCTTCCTCTGCACTCTTGAACTTTGAAGTTTTCCTTATAACCATTTTTTGTTGATATTGCAACATGTAATTTCTTGTCTCCTCAGTATCTGAAACTTCTTGTTCATCAAGGCAATCCAAATCTTTTTCACATTCTTTTTCCTTACAAAAGCGTCTTCTTGCTCTTCTTCTATCAAAATTTTATTGATTTCGATCTCTAATTCCTTAACAGTTGTAGTTGCCATAAAGTTATTAAAATGAAAAAGTATACCTGTGTGACTTAGCAAACCTTAACATTTTAAAACTTACCAAGCTAAAACTATTTAAAATTTTTCAAACTATAATACTTAACAAAAAATATCACGCATAAGGCATACTGGGGTCAGACGACCCCACATACACTTCAATATGTTATGCTCCCACTATCAATGATAAATCACAACATAATTATTGTCCCCCTGGGAAAGTGGAAGCAGTGGTACTCTTAGTACTTTTCATCTTTACAAGCCGCCATTAAAGGAGTTATAGGGCCAATCTATAATGATTTAGCATCAACAAGTTTATCAGAACGATACCTAGGAGCAGACACTCAAGAAATGCATTGTAGTGTCAAGACTGTAGACAATTTTTAACAAAGGTTTCTCACCGATTTTATTCATCATGGATACTATGGCCCTTACAATTGGGAGTCAAGCCAAGTCTTATGTTTATCTTCAATGTCAATATCCACAATGTTCTTTTCCTACATTCTAAAAACAAAAAAAAAATATCTTCCACATCATTTTAATAATACTCTTTATTTACAATATTAACTACTTTATATAATATATAATTTAATCAAGTGATCTAAGAAGATTTAGGTCGAATTTTTTCAAAAAAGAATCTTTGAGATTTTTCGCCAAGCGAAAGTTTTTTAACAAAATTAAATTGTTCTAAAGCAAACTCATATAATTCGTTTTCCATTTGCCAAACGACTGAATTCTGTATCTTTTTAACAGTTTCTTCAGTTGGTGCTTCTTTATGAGCCGTTTTCCTCAAATTTGATTTATTGCTGTGATTGAAATAGTCCATAGCACCAATAAATAACCGAGGAATTGTTAGTTCTAGGATATTTATGAAGCTTTCAATATCTTCCGTTACTCCTACTAGTAAATAATTATTTATTAAGTTTTTTTTAGCTTCTTGTAGTGCCCATTTATTTCCTGGTTTTCTAAAATAGTAGTGTTAATTTAAAAAGAATTAATTGAACAATTATGAAGGTAGAATTTACAAGCAATTAGCAGTGTGCCCACAAAAAAATGGTATTTGAAGCCACATGTTATTTGGATCACAATCTGGTTGAGATTTACTAACACATTCATCAAAAGTCTTAAAAAGTCAAATTATTAAAATGTTTGTTTAAGACAATTTTTGAAAAATTACCATTGTATCACCATGTTTTCTTCTTACTAAATGTGGTCGGAAATCATCTCCATATCTTAAGAAATAATAATAAGATACTAATCTATCAAGTGGTTTTCTTATTATGTTAATATACATCGGTTTATGTTTGCTAAATCTAAAAACATCAATAAATTATTGATTATAACAGACAATTCATTTCTAAATACTTTGTAAAATCTAAATATGCAAAATGACCATGATATAAAGCTGGTTTCATATCACTCCATTTCGTGATATTATTTACAAGTTTATACTGATTAGGTAAAGATAGTCTATGATTGTTAGCCGTGATATTTACATGGATAACATGGAAATTATTTTTTTTACATAAATCGTATGCTACGCCCACAAAACTAGTTGATCCCGTTTTGGGAACTCTGTTATAAATAACGACCACATCATCAACATCCTCAACATCTTCATTTATTATGTTTTCCTCTATTTTCTTTAAATTCTCTATAAACAAATAATTTAAAAGTAAATAAGCTATACTTTCTCGAGAAGGGACTCACCGAATTTAACTAACTCGTCTTGTAGTTTTAAAATTTGATATTGTAGTACAAAAGCGATAACAGCTGTGCAAAAAACTGTTAAGAATAAACCCAACCTGAATTTTAACATTTCCTTTTACGTTAGTTTTTATGGATAGTTATCCATATATTTTTATATCTTTTATCTTGTTTCAATAAAAGTTTTCATTTTAAACGTTATAAACATATTATTGTATACACACCTCAAACGTCAACAGGTAAAGTTGGGTTAGATTATAAAAACATTACAAATTTAATTGTAAACGCATTTATTTATTAAGTTTAAATAACTTATTTAATTGTTGATATATTTGTTTTATTTTGTATTTTTCTTCATAAATGTGTTAGTTCCAAGTATTATAATAAGATTATTTTTATATTTAAATTTCCCGCTATCAATCAGTGTTACCACCAAACAAAATTTTCCCGGTGACGTTTAACGGAAACACTCGTTCATTGCGCTCGTGATTCTCGCTTTGGTAAGTTGCTTTCTTAACTTTTATCTGGAAATTAAACAAACATCCATTTAAATAATTCATTTTTATTAACAATAATTGCAAATATGCTCTATATAAATTATATTATTTGTTGTATTTTCCTTTAAAATCGAATTATTTTTTTATTTTTTGAGGTTATGTAGTGTACTTAAGATTGAGGTTATGTCATACATCTTAATTTTTTATTCTCTTTCGCAGTTCTTAAATTCGAAACTACGAGTCCCTAACTACGAAGATGGGTAGGGAGGACAAAGCAACCTGGAAATCCAATTATTTCTTAAAACTAATCGTAAGTTTTATTCATATAGTATGCAAAATCTGTATTCACACACCTACCGAAAACTAGAGTAAAAGCAAAAGTCTTGATTATCTATACAGTTCGAAAACTGTAGGCGAAAGAGCATTTTATTAACAATTATCAGCAAAAACTATATTCGAATAGGTTGCAAGATTGTATTTTTGTTATACAAGATTTTTAGTTGTGTTTTGTCCCCATTCTGATTGTTGAGCATTGTTTTTTTCAAAAAACTTCAGTCAGTTGAATTATTATTAAAAATTGCGGAAAATTCAAAGTGGGTAGGAAGTCAATTGAACTTTTGAAGTAAACTGATAATAAAATTTCATATAAAACGAAAATCTTGGCTTGAAATCTTAAAAATAATGAAATGCAGCTCCTTTATTACCCAATATGTGGTGTAAAATTATAAAAAGATAGGTGAAGTTAACAAAGCATTATGAAATGTAAATTGATTGATGCTAATAAGAAGAAAGCATTCATCCCTATGTCATCAAATCCCTAAGGATCCTACCATAAGTGGTGTGGCACTGGCTACAACAGTCTTGAATAGGTCTTTGGTGTTTATGTTAACCTTCAACAGCACAAAATTATATTAAAAACTTGGTTTTAAAAGTTTTAATACTGTTAGAAAATCATTCATAAGTAGGGCAGCCAAAAATATGCTCCAAAATGGTAGTTTGAGCGCTTAAAAAATGTTCCATAAGAGTCAAAATATGCTGCTTAAGTATGAAAATATGCTCTATAAAAAATTAAATATTAAAATAGGGATATCTTTTAAATCTGTAGGTGAGGTTAAACAAAGTAAATGAAAAATGATATAAAAACTAAAAGAGAAATAGAAAATAAAACAGAAACACAATCTTCTGTTTCAAATCTTATTCTTATACATTGAAAAACTCTGAAATCCTCTGGAGTTACATCATCTTTTATACATGATAAATGGGGAAACTGATGAAATTCTCTCTTCAATAGATTATGATTAAGTACTTGAAGCTTGTCAATAAATAATGGCACAATACTTTGGCATTCTATAAGAGTTTTATTAGTTTTGTTCCAACCAGCGGTTTGACTTGTCGTGGACTCGTCAAATGCAATTGCACAGTTAAATAATGCAATGAAATCCGCTGAAATGTGACATTACTTGACATGTGCGATTGCATTTGACGAGTACCGCTTGTTGTGGAACAAAGCTATTAGCTCCTTGAAGCTGCAAATTGATATCGTTAACTCTCTTGAAAATATCTGCCAAGTAGAAGGCATCATTCTTTACTGCTTTTAATTGTTGACACAGATTGGTCTCATCATTACTTTCCAAAAATTGTATGACACTCATATAATGCTACAAATCTAGCCAAACATGTACCCTTTGACAGCCATCGAACTTCTGTGTGCAAAAGTAACTTGATGAAATCTTCATTATTATCCTCACAAAGCTGCCGAAACATTCTATCGTTCTTTGCATTGGATTTGATTTTGTTCACGGCTCTAATTATTAAAGTTAATGATGAATGAAGACTCGTAGTTAAATGTTTTCCTACAAGATGTCTGTGCACTACACAATGAATACATAAAACATTTGGCACTTTCTGCTTCAAATGGTGCTCCATCAGTAGCACATGCAACAATATTATTCAAAGGAATATTATTTTTTGTAAAGTATGTACTTATAGTATTAAATATAGATAATCCTTTTGTATCTATGATGAGATTTATTGCGAATAGCATGTTCTCATCAAAATAGCGTACATACGCCATCAATAAAGCATCGTTATTCACAATGGCAGATTCGTCCAACTGCATGGAAAATGAAGAGTTTTGGAGAATAGTTATAACTTTGTTTTCTACATTAACTGCCATTTCAGCAATTTGTCGCTTTATTGTGCTATCGCTTAGGGGCAACGTTTTTAAAATTTTAGGTATGTTTTATGCCATTAATTAAGTTAATTAATTAAGCCATTAGTTAAGCCATTAATTAAGTTCATTAATTAAGCCATTAATTAACTAAGTTCAGAGCTTGTATCACTACTTCAACCTATGTAGAAAGCGGAAGCCCTGCCGTTTCCAATGTTTTTATTGATTCACTAAGGAAGCCATCATTTGATGCAATGAAAATTAAGTCTGATTTTATTGTATTGTCATTTAGTAGGTCCTTTGAAATTTTGATTAACGCAGCGTCGTCTTCATCTAATGCATCAAACACATTCCCAATTATTTCGAACTTAGTGGCATAGTAACTTGTCGCTTCAATCCATGTTCCGCAGCGAGTTGTTACCGGTTATGGAGGAAGACAAGGCACTATTTCGTTAAAAATTGCTACTCTTGACGGCGCTTTTAAATATACTTTTTTCACATTGACGATAAGCCGGTCAACGTTAGTGTACACACCTCGAATTTGCTCACAAACTCGATGAAGTCCGTGTGTAAGACAAGTTAAGTGCAAGTTAAGAGCAGCATCTGATACAAAGAGTAAAATCATGTCTCTGTTGAAAGTCGAACCCAAAATCTTAATAGAATTATCGAAAAGATTCGCTGTATCAAGCACGAAATAAAAATTGTTGTTTAGTGAGCAACTCATCATGAATCAAAATACCAATAGTGACATTTGCCACATATCTTCCTGTCGCATCTGTTGTTTCGTCGATTAAAATCTACAAAAAGCTTTATTTTTGACCTGGGTAAGTACGACCATGTTACGCAATATCGTAATCACCTTCAAATGTTGACTGTCNCTTGACGGCGCTTTTAAATATACTTTTTTCACATTGACGATAAGCCGGTCAACGTTAGTGTACACACCTCGAATTTGCTCACAAACTCGATGAAGTCCGTGTGTAAGACAAGTTAAGTGCAAGTTAAGAGCAGCATCTGATACAAAGAGTAAAATCATGTCTCTGTTGAAAGTCGAACCCAAAATCTTAATAGAATTATCGAAAAGATTCGCTGTATCAAGCACGAAATAAAAATTGTTGTTTAGTGAGCAACTCATCATGAATCAAAATACCAATAGTGACATTTGCCACATATCTTCCTGTCGCATCTGTTGTTTCGTCGATTAAAATCTACAAAAAGCTTTATTTTTGACCTGGGTAAGTACGACCATGTTACGCAATATCGTAATCACCTTCAAATGTTGACTGTCTAAAAGCGCAGATCATTCCGTATACTGACAACGCTGTATAAGATACTTTCTTCTCGGACCCCAGGATACTTGTACACGAACTTTCAATTCATGTCGTCTCGCGGTCTGCCTACTAGAGCACAGTCTGATGAGACTCAGTCCATGAGAGATATCATGGATCTTTCACGGTGCAGGCTATAAAGCTTTGGAATAGTTTACCCATGGAAATATGCAACACTCGTAGTTTTTTGACATTTAAGGTCTGCTTAAGGGATTATCTATTATCATTACAATTATCGGAATCTAACTATTAATGTCGCCTGCTTCTCTCCTCTTTTTCTTTCTCTTCCTCTTTATCAACTGTACTCGTTGTGTTGTTTTTCCTCTTTGCTCTTTTTCTTCTTTTTGCTTAAATGTTGAATTATTTATATAGCCATATTGATTTTTTTTTAACTTACGTTGCTGGTTGGGTCTTTTGGAAGACATCGCCTTTGGCGATAAACTGACCTTTTGTCAACATGCATTACTTATTCATTTATGTATACATATATATTATTTTTCTCTTGTATTAACTATGTGGCAATAAACTTATTATTATTATTATTATTAAAGAGCGACCGTTCATGCACTTCTGTATGTGGTCTATGGTAATTTTGTAAAGTTTCTTAATATATTTTGTGCGAAATGTATTTTCCGATGGTACTTTGTACTCTGTGTATGATTCTAGGAACAATACCAATTTTTTGTTGCCCATTTTCTATAGAGGTATATCAGCGGAAATTAGATCGCTATAAGTTGAACATCTTTTGATTTGGATGTGGAACATTCAGCAAAATAAGCCTGAGTAATTTTCTTCTCATTATTTCTTTTCTCCAGTTCTATGTGTTTTAAATTTGCTAGACAAACACTTAGTAAAAAAGTACCTTACTTACAATTCAACTTCTAGAAAATGGTAATTTTCACAGATGAGACCAAACTCAATATAAAAATATCGACTGGACGAGTAAGAATTTGACCAGAAAAAAATATGTCCACATAATCAGACACCTACATTCAAGTGTGGTGGAAGTTTGGAATTGATATGGGGATGTTTTTCAGCTGCAGGAGTCTGAAATCTTCATTTTTTAGATGGATTATTGACTGCAAAGGGGTGTAAAAACATTTTGAAATATAATTGAGCAATGTGCAGAAAAATTGGGATGTTTCGGGATTTTATCATTTAACAGAGTAGTGATTCGAAACATACCATGCTAGATTTTAGACTTTGGATTGTGTACAACTTTCCAGATCACCTCAAAACACCATCATAAAACTCAGATCTTAATCCTATTGTCAATATGCAAGAAGAAATTAAAATATTACAATAACTTAATAGACTTAAAAATAGCATTAAAGGCAGAATGGACTAAAATCGATGCTGAAGTGTCTAAGTGCTATTGTTAAGCAAACCTGCCTCCAAGAAAGTATTAGTGTTATTCCAAATGTATAATTTTCTTAATTTTTTAATTATTAAAGTTTGTACTGTTCGAATATGGTTTTTGCTGTCAACTGTAATTAAAATGTCTTTTACTGTACCAACAACTTTTGCTTTTACTCTTCTAAGTGAAATAAATCGCCAAAAAAATTTGAAATGTCTACTACCATTCTTATCTATATTTTTGAGATTTCTAATAGTGATGATTAATTTTTCGTCTCTTAAGTACTTCTAAAAGTTGGGTGCTAGAAATAGCTGAACCCCCCAACTTGGAAGGACAATGTGGAATATAAATCTGATAATTACAAGATTCTTCCACATTTTATTTCATCATCAAAATAAGAAAAATTAATTAATTTTTTTCTTTTTAATAGCAACTTTTGGAAGATTATCCAAAGTGTTTTATTGTGGGCGCTGACAATGTCGGCTCGAAGCAAATGCAGCAGATTCGCATGTCCCTCAGGGGTAGCGCTGTCGTACTTATGGGCAAAAACACCATGATGCGCAAGGCTATTAAAGGGCATTTGGAAAGAAATCCAGCTTTAGAAAAGGTCTTGCCGCACATCAAGGGCAATGTGGGTTTTGTATTTACCCGCGGCGATCTCGTTGAGGTTCGCGATAGATTGTTAGAAAACAAAGTCCGTGCCCCAGCTCGTCCCGGCGCCATCGCCCCACTTTCTGTCATCATTCCCGCCCAAAACACCGGGTTGGGTCCAGAAAAAACATCTTTCTTCCAAGCTCTTTCCATCCCAACCAAGATTTCCAAGGGTACAATTGAAATTATCAATGATGTGCATATTTTGAAGCCCGGCGATAAAGTTGGTGCTTCTGAAGCCACTCTTTTAAATATGTTGAATATTTCTCCGTTTTCTTATGGTTTAATTGTTGAACAAGTTTACGATTCAGGAACTATTTTTGCCCCGGAAATTTTGGATATAAAACCAGAGGATCTTAGGGAAAGATTTATGGTCGGCGTTGCTAATTTGGCTTCAGTCTGTTTGAGCATTGGATATCCAACTGTTGCATCTGCTCCACATAGCATTGCCAATGGATTCAAAAATCTTTTGGCTCTTGCTGCAGTTACAGATGTTGAATTTAAAGAAGCTACAACAAT
This sequence comes from Onthophagus taurus, assembly GCF_000648695.1. Classification (NCBI taxonomy): domain Eukaryota; kingdom Metazoa; phylum Arthropoda; class Insecta; order Coleoptera; family Scarabaeidae; genus Onthophagus; species Onthophagus taurus. The sequence continues at coordinate 16,978 of NW_019281609.1, read as the reverse complement.
TAAAGAATACATCAAGGTAATTTATATTTATTTTTATACTTTTTAAAATATTTTTTTAATGTGATGAGTGAACCATTTTGATTGTGTTGATCACATATTGGGTGCTAGAAATAGCGGAACCCCCCAATATGCAACATTAATGAAATTGCTACGCTTCTGAACTATTTTATTTTTTAATTTATAAATTAGTTTTGTGGGAAATAGTTTCAAAATATTATTTTTTTAAGGATCCAAGTAAGTTTGCTGCCGCCGCCGCTCCAGCTGCTTCTGCAGCAGCTCCAGCGGCCGCTGCTGCTGCTCCGGCCAAGGAAGAAAAGAAAGAGGAATCCGAATCTGAAGATGATGATATGGGATTCGGTCTCTTTGATTAAAATGTTTAAACATTTTGACATGTTGATGATCTTGCTGTATTTATTATCAGCCTGACCAGTCAATAAATGCAACTTAAAAAATAATTTGATTATTTTGTATTGTTATTATAAACCTTATAGAATTTGTTAAAAGTACTGAACAATAATTTATACCAGCAATTTATTCTGAAAGTTAAAGTATTGTTCTGTCACCTTTATGCTAATGATTCGCAATTATTTCAAATTCCTGCCTGATTAGTGATTGGAAGCTTGATGATAGAGGATTTAAGTCACTTATGTGTGGAGACAAAAGAGACGTGCTCTTTTGGTCAACCCTATTTTATTTACTAAAAAGGGTAGTTTATTTGTTAATAAAGATGATATTAAGATGCTTGAAGTAAAGTTAAATAAGTTAATATTAACGAATTTGGTTAAGATTTTGAGTCTTGTCGTTTATGATCAGCTTGCTAATTTTACTTAATTTATTCTGTAGGCGCGCTTTTCGTTCCCTAAGAAGTGTACTACAGTAGGATGTTTTTATCTCAGTTTGAAACGACTTCTTTGTGAATTTCTTGTATTATCTCAATTTAATTATAGTGATGTATTGGTTAATGGTTATTCCGCGGGAGTTTAAGAAGGGTTCAGGTTGTGCAGTATTCATATCTTCGTTTTATGTATAATCTTTGAAAAGGTGATGATGTATCGCAAGTTTTGATTACTTGTCTTATATTTTTATTGTTATTTGATACATTTATTCTGAAAATGACTTGTTATGTACGAAACATTTTATTGTATGCTGTTACTAATAATGTTGAAAAGTGTTATCAAGTTACAAGTCACTGCATATGGAAAAATGTTTTGAAGACGGACAATGTACTGTACATTGTCATGCCAAATGTTACAACGAAAATGTAGTCAGTTTATGCATAAATGTAACACTTTTGGGTTTACAAGATGTCATTTTATAGGTCGTCAAATTTTAAGAAATCATAACAAATAAAACTGAAGTTTTAGGGGAAGTAATTGTTAGTTCTTATTTAGTGGTACCACAGAATAACCAGAAGTGACAGTGGCAAGTTCCCGCCAAATCTGACGCCATGTTATAGCGAGTTACCAAGGTATGTTGCTATTGGTGGTAAAGATTTGGCGGGATACCGCTAGTGTCACTTCTGGTTCATGTCTCTTAAGACGGTTAAACCCAAATGATTCTAATTCTACTATATAATCTAATATACATACTTTTCTAATACAACAATCTAGCGCTTAATAACAATTAAAACTAGAATCATTTGGGTTTAGCCACACGTCTCTAAAGACGGCTAAACCTGAATGAACCTGGAGGTCAGTTTTGTCAAGATTTTCTTATTATTTTTAATTTTATGCAATAATTATATTGCTTAGCTAGAGTGCTTGAGCATTGACTTTATAAACGTTCAAGAAAATGGCAAGGGAGCTTGGTGTCAGTATTCGTAGCACTTGGAACATCGTTAGAAGAAAGTTAAACCTTCGAAGCTACAAGATCGGTTGTCTCCACTTCCTCAACGATATAATGAAGCTGAAATGATTGGAAAATTCTTGCTGAATGATTCGCCTGATTGTGGGTGCTCATTTATCAGAAGTTCTCTTCACTGATGAGATTTTTTCACTCGTGCCAGAACCAACGTCAACAACTCAAAAAGAGTTAGCAGAAGACCGCTGCTGCAAAAATCAACTCATGTCATTTTATAGGTCGTCAAATTTTAAGAAATCATAACAAATAAAACTGGAGTTTTAGGGGAAGTAATTGTTAGTTCTTATTTAGTGGTACCACAGAATAACCAAAAGTGACAGTGGCAAGTTCCCGCCAAATCTGACGCCATGTTATAGCGAGTTACCAAGGTATGTTGCTATTGGTGGTAAAGATTTGGCAGGATACCGCTAGTGTCACTTCTGGTTCATGTCTCTTAAGACGGCTAAACCCAAATGATTCTAGTTCTACTATATAATCTAATATACGTACTTTTCTAATACGTATATTTAATCTTTCAACTACTTCAATAAAAATATACAACAATCTAGCGCT
>NW_019281609.1:0-14223 GCF_000648695.1 Onthophagus taurus | reverse complement strand
CTAGAACTAGAATCATTTGGGTTTAGCCACACGTCTCTAAAGACGGCTAAACCCGAATGATTCTAGTTCTAAGTATAGTGTTAGTTCTAGTTTTACACTAGTACTGTCACTAAAAATAACACTATATCTAGAACTAGAATCATTTGGGTTTAGCCACACGTCTCTAAAGACGGCTAAACCCGAATGATTCTAGTTCTAAGTATAGTGTTAGTTCTAGTTTTACACTAGTACTATCACTAAAAGTAACATTATACCTAGAACTAGAATCGCACGTCTCTAAAGACGGATACGTTCATAACAACAGGGAGTTGATAACCTTATATAGTATGTTTGATTCTGTGCTTTTGGTAACTCGTGATAAGATGGCGAATTTTCAATCGAAGTCACAAAATGAGGTGCCGCCAACATCAAACGAATCGACGTCAGTGTCATTTCTGGTTATTCTGTGGTTAGTACCACAGATAATAAAGGTAGTCCTTTCTGATTGTGTTGAAAAATGCCTTGGAGTTTTATAGATTCTATTTGATAATTTGTGGTGGTGATGCCAATGAACTGGAATATGTTGTCCAAACTCCCTTTTATTCTTTTCTCTTTCCAATTCTGAAAATGTTAGCAACGAAAATCTTTAGGTGATGATTTGAAGAACTAGTTTACGTGGTAATTGGCGTTTATTAATTTTCTCTTACGTATCCAGTTTACATAAAGTACAATTGATTTGTCAGTCTTTGGAAATCTTGATTGCCATTGATATTGCTATTCTCCCTGCTTTGCGTCTTACCAGTTTTTCTTTTATCACGTTCTTTCCTCAGACTATCTGTACTACTTAAGGACAAAACTGAAGACAAATACAGGTCAAAGTTAGTTTACCATGTTTCATGTAATGATTGCAACGGGAAGTATGTTGGCCAAACAACCCAATGGCTAAAAACTAGAATTTCAAAACATGAAAGTAATTACCGGTTGGAAAAAACTGTTTGTGCATTATCCCAACATGTTTATGACTGCAAACATACTTTTGATTTTGAGAATGTTAAGCTCTTAGATAGTGAAAATAAATACTATAATAGACTTTTTCTCGAAATAGTACACGTTAACTATACTAAGGATGCAATCAATTTCAAGACGGATACTCAGAATTTCAGCAACATTTATGCATATTTGTTTACTAAAGATAGAACTAATCAAAACCATACCTCAGAGACAACATAATGATACAATTGCCAACACGTCTACTTACTCTAATGATGTTTTTTTAAAATTATGAAAAATAGATCTTTGAAAGAATTTATATATTCTTTTGCTTTATGGTTGTTATTTTCTACATATCCTCTTAGTGATTTCATGATTTAAATAGTTCTTGTTGGTAATTAGATTTATTTATGATGTCATAACATGTAAAAAAATTTAGTAGTTGAAAATGTCGCTCTGAAACTTTCCGCTTTGTTATTTGTTCAATTTTGGTCTTGCGCAGTGATTAATTATTAACTGGATTTGCAGTTGGAAACAGGTTTTCATCATGTTTTATATTTTATCGTTTCATTTATCCATCTTGATTTGTCCAACTTGTTGCTCATGTAATATCTGTACTACTATCAATTTCTTTTAAATCTACGCTATGGATAGCTTCGTTACATTCTGCTCTATCTTTTCTATTTAAGTGCACCAGTGTTTTTACTATTTCCAAGTGTACTTCTTCAATCATTATGTACACCTTGAATTCCTTTTATTGTTTTCACTTTAATTTAAAAAAAATATTTTGATAGAGTATGATGAGTTAAGGGAGGAGGTGTTGGACTGGAGACAGATGCTGGGAGAGATGACGGAGTAGAGAAGATGGATGGGGGAGCTGTTGGCAGCGAGGAGACGTAGGGAGGCACATAAAAGCTGGGAAAAGGGTTATGATTTATAGACAATCTGGATATATTTATGTTATTATTATTGCTGTTATGTGAATTATGCATTGTAATCCACTGGTGGCAATAAATTATTACTTTAAAAGTTGTTGAGCAGAAATTAAAATAGAAAAAATTTGCGAACCAAAATTGGTCCTGTGGCTACTTTTCAAAAATAGTTTTCTGGTTTGTTTTCACACAAAAAAAGATTAATGTGGCAGATGCTTTCCATTTAGTAGCATGAAAGGGAATCGTCTTATGTACTTTATTATCAAGTACATCTTATTAGGAAGGAGACATGCAGCTGAAAATTAAAAGAAGTATTTCCCTATCCTTTATTCATCAATCATTCTTCATGCAACAATTAGTATACTACTAATTCTTGAAGCCAGGAAAGTGATATAATTTATGATATGGGACTGAAGAAAGACATGGAAGCTGTGAAATAGGAAGTGCGTTGTGTTTGTTCAACCAGGATATACGAAAGTAACAGAAAATCAAAACTAAAACAATGCACTGGATGTAGTACAGGACAAAACCACAACAGGTTAGTTTCGTTACTGCTTTTCTAGGCTGCCCAGAATCTTCTGATTGAATTATCGATTTATTTAAAGTAATATCTGAACAAATGTGTGTAGTTAACACGCATACTATAATTTATCTTCTATGTAATGTGATGAAATTGTAGTATTTAACAAATTCTCGAATATAAAGTTCTGTTCTAATGACTTCGTCGGAGGTCAGTTTTATCAAGATTTTCTTATTATTTTTAATTTTATACAATAATTATATTGCTTAGCTAGAGTGCTTTAGGATTGACTTGATAAACGTTCAAGAAAATAGCAAGGGAGCTTGGTGTCAGTATCCGTAGCACTTGGAATATCGTTAGAAGAAAGTTAACGTTTCGAAGCTACAAGATCGGTTGTCTCTATTTCCTCAACGATACAATGAAGCTGAAATGATTGGAAAATTCTCGCTGAATGATTCGCCTGATTGTGGGTGCTCATTTATCAGAAGTTTTCTTCACTGATGAGATTTTTCCACTCGTGCCAGAACCAACGTCAACAACTCAAAAAGAGTTAGCAGAAGACCGCTGCTGCAAAAATCAACAATTGCAGCCATTTTCCTGCTTCTGTGATGGTTTTGTCCAGCATCTGCGCCACTGAGAAAAAGCCGTTGGTTTTCATTAATCGGAACACCAAGATAAACGCCATCAGGCATCAACAGCGACTTTTACGAAGAGCTGTTGATGCCTGATGGCGCTTTTGAGACAAAGATGATTGGCCACCTAATTTCTTAAATAGAGTTCTTTTTGATGTTGTTAAAGATTGGATATTTAAAACAAAACTTTAAATTACCTAATTAGTATATTTTTAAAATTTAAAATAAATTACAACAATTAATAACGATAACATTGTGCTTATATCTAGTCAATAAATATTATTGCAAAAATCTTAACATTAAAATTCATCAATTGTTCGATTCATCTCTGTGCTTTTATATCATGTTTTGTATTAATTTTCTTAAAATATTTTGTGTTTTTATCATTTTTGAATCAAAACAACAACGAATTATTTATCAGAATAATAATCTTAGGCCTTTGTAACCAACGGATCTAAATATGACTCAACTTCCCCGAAAATATCATCAACGGCTCTTTCCGCATTGATTTTCTTCAATTTATCTAAATAATGATTCACTATGGCGTCGGTGTGCGTAACAAACGTGTTTAGTCTCTTTTTTATCGTCTCTTCGTTGTCGTCAACTCGCCCTGAAGTCTTTCCTCTGCTTAAAAGTCGTTCCACCAAAGTATCGGTGGATGCGTCAAAAAATAAAATGACATCCACTGGTCCTATAGTTTTTTCAAATAAAACACCTTGTTCTTTTTCTCTTGGATACCCATCAATGAGGAAACCTTTTGCGTTTGAAAGATTTTTATAAATGGCTTCTTTTAGGAGCTCTAAAACAACTTCTAGAGGTACTAAAGCGCCACTTTCCATTATTGCTGTTAATTCTTTTCCTCTTGGTGAACCACTTTTAACCTAGAACAAAATAAATTTTTAAGAATCTAATTACGCTATGATCTACACTCCCACCATCAGTATATGTATGTAATACTTGTTGGCAGATAATAAATATTTTTTTGGACTACTTACTTCATCTCTAAGAAGGTCACCTGATGATAAATGTACAAATCCATATTTTTGCACAATTCTTTCGCATTGGGTTCCTTTTCCAGAACCGGGTCCACCCAAAACCCATATTATGGGGACGTCGATTTTTGGTTGACTCTGTAAACATAATAGAATAAAATTTGTTAAAAGGATTAACATTCGATAAAGATAGAAATGATTTTTTGATTACATAAATGAGCTATTTTCGTTACAAAAGTTTTTGGGAGCCAATAAATTAAGTTTTTTATTAACTTGCTTTTTCCAAAAATTTAAATTAATAAAAATAATCATTTTTAAAATATTTTGGTTAAATTTTTAGATAAATCTCTATTAATTACTGTTATATTTAAGTATTATGATCTTGTTGTGAAGAAAAAAAAATCTATTTTTATAAATCCAAAAATAAAAGTAAATATTCGCTGTTTTATGAAAAAAAATGACAAAATTAACTCACCATTACGAAATTAAACGTGTACACACAGTAAAAATTTCAATGGCAATGGGTTAGTATGCCAATTCGTTTTAATTTGGTACAGATATAGAACCGAGTGGGTCTCTACTGAAAATTTTCGATCTAATGCCGCGAAATATAAAAGAGGGATCACAAAATACCACGTGATGGTGATTCTATTCCGAAATAACGTACAGAATCTGGCGAATCTAAACGTTTTAAAACTTGGAATAATACACGAAAAAACTCATTGCATTTATTACGTGTTGGTTTATGCAACAACTCACTCGTTTTCAAACAACAGGGCCGGACCATAGCTTGCATTTAAACAAATTTACTTACAATTGATGTATTTTAGTTTTAAATTATTGAAAATTCTTACTTCGACTTTTCTGGGTAAACATAAGAAATAGTTTTTGAACATTTTGATTAATGGATCATTCCTTTATGTTAGGACAGTTGTTTACTTATGTAAATAAGAAAAGCGAATGATTTATTGCACCGAATAAAAAATTACAAAAACACATTAACTTCCTTAACCCATTAAGGTAAAAAATTAAAAAATGGGTCATCAACAGACGCTATTTGTTATTAAATAGTTAAAATAAATATTTAAATATCTGTTTCGTTAATTCTGAGATTACTAATTGAGAAAGGAACTCCATCTATCATTGTAAAACTAATCTAAATTCTAACACCGGTAACAAAAATTAAAACAGGCGAGCTCATAAACGTTCATATTTTGACTTTAGGTGGAATTTGATGATTTGAGATGGAAGCAAGTGCAACACTATCAAATAAACAGCTACCCACATAATTATGGGTCAGAAACTTGGACGATGTTAGACAAGCCCAAATCGAAAACAGCAGCAGAGATGAAGTACCTACGCAAGATGTTGAGGAAAACCAGAAGAACTAAGTTTAAACCCCCTGGCATAGGAAATAGAGGGAAAACAACTAGGTTGGTGTGGTCATCTGCTTCGAATGAAAGAAGATAGAGCACCTAAGAAAATATTCAACATGAGGCCAAAAGGAAAGAGAAAGCGTGGTAGACCAAGAATCCAATAGGAGGGAAAGATTAAGAAGAGGGAAGAAACTCACCGAAGTACGGACTATGGCCAGAGATGAGAAGATGGATCCAAAACCCAACACCGTACGGTATAAATGGGGACAAGAGAAAGAAGAAGAAGGTGGAATTTGACAAGGGGACAGCTTAAGCCCATTCTTGTTTATTCTGATAATGGACAAAATTATACACGTTGTTGAACTTGGGCTATGCAGTGAGCAAGGATAAAGTTCTATGATGTACTACACAGACAATGTTATAGCTCTTTGAATTCTATCGAGTAAGAGTAACAGCTGAACTGAATCAATAAGTCATGACAACCGCCAAAGAACTGATTAGATGCAAACTTGTGCTATGCCCATCGATCAAGTCAATTAGCTCAAATATTTTGGACTGGATATTTTGATTAGTCATGATCCAGCAAATACTTAAGAATCCATATCTTTATCAGGATGCTGAAGAGAAATCGTTTGGTCAAATCAGTATATGCGAATAGGCAGCACGATGAAAACCTATAAAACTTGCATAAGTTATATCATTACATACAGACTAGAGGAATGCGTAAATATGATCAAAACTAAGAGTGAAAGAGCCAAAATGAAAACGTTGCGAAGAATCCTGGCTAAGACTAGAGGATAAGAAATATACACCTCAGGAAACGATATGTAGAGAAACGAAGAAGATAAATGAAAGAACACCAGGTAGATCACCCAAATGAAGGGCAGTTGGTCACATCACAAGACAAATTTCGACTACGAATTCAACATTCAAAAAACCAATAGGTTTAAAACAAGTGTAATATCATGAAACAAGGTACAGCACATAACCATTTGTTACATGTTCTACAATAATACCAGATTTTATTCCTCTTCCTTATTCTCTGATTATCTTTATTGCAGTATACTGCGCAACGTCTTGTGACCAAAATTTGTTGGTCTTTCGTGCATCGTTTGACAAAATTTATTCTAAATGAGATTGCCTTCCACCATATAGTTTACAAAGTATAAATGAATTGTAAACAGATGTCTTAACTCAGGATAGTTATGAAATTGCTGATCTAAACTATCAAATTTTCCCATTGTGTCGTTATAATTTGCGACTATTTTAAGTTTTGCAATTAAATTTCCTGTTTTTTTATCACGCCTTGTCATAACCATAAAATTCCTTCTTTCAAAATCAATACTTTCTCTTTTTTTAAATTCCTTCAAAATCTTTTCAGATTTTCTACATCGTTTAATACATACCTATTTATGTAAAGTAAGGAAATTAGCTTCTGGAGTTGTATAGAAGTTATCTGTTGTCAAGCAGCAACCTTTATCTTTGTCATCCTATTATTGTTCCTTTACCAGTATAAATTATTGATGAATACAAATATCTTGTTTTGATTTGCACAAACAATAAAAATTGGAGCCTAAACGAATTTGTTTCATAGGATTATATTGTTTGACCTTTGCATAAAATGAATCTTTCGTCAACAATGATATATTTGTAAGGACCAAGTACAGATTTTTGGCCATGCTTTTTTGGCAAGCATGACCAATGAGCAAATTAAACCCAACTTAATTTACTAAATGTGATAACAACTGAGGCAACTAATTAGCGTTCATTAGGGGTTGTCATTTAAAGTACACTGAAGTTACACAGACAAGCTTTGCTTTTTCATAACATTAACAGCAACTACACTCATTCAAATGGTTTGTGTCTTTTGAGTCTCCTTTCTAGTTCTGTATTATCAAGTAGCTGGATGTTCTCGATGTTAACATGATGATATAGCCTTTCCTCATGACTCTTAATAAATTTTCTGATAGTTTGGTCTACTCAGCTGGATGCCATGTGTCTATACGGATTTTAATATTTTTTATACAGCAATAGCTTATTATACAAAGAGATTATGAAATATCTCCGTATTAGCCATTTCTGCATCTTATTTCGAACCCCTGCCTTTTCTTTTAACGTGTGCTTTCCAGTGGAGTTTTGTATCAGGCGTTATATTTGTTTATAAGATTGTTTTGTTTCGTCTAATTTTCCATTTTTTAATCCAACTGTTTATTCTATTGTCTCCTGCTTATTGCTTAACAGTTTCTTCTTCATTATGTCATCAGCAAAAGTGGCAATGGTTATGTTTTCTATTTAGGGTATATCGCATGTATATAAAAAGTAGGACCGGCCCTTATCACCATTTTCTAAGATACACCAGCTTTAATGGATTTTAGTTCCAAGTAAGCTACGACATGCTTTATTATGTAGGATTTCAGACAACTGTTTCAGTAGGTATTTTCTTAGTTTCTAATTAATTATCAAACTATACTTTATGAAAAGATTGTGCTACATCTAAAAATATTGTAGAACACAACATATTTTCTTCTAATATTCTTTCTATTATTATTAGAGACTTGTGGATTGAAGATGAATTGCAGCTGCGAAATTAATCTCTTGGCGCCAATGGATTTATTCTTTTTAAAATAATTTCCGTAGCCTATTACTGGCAGTAATGATATTGGTCTGTAAGATGCTACTTCATGATAATGTTTTCCTGGTTTCGTTATCATTATGATTTCAGCCATCTTCCAGAATATGGAAACATATCTGAATGTGATCCTAGGGAGCTTTTTCAATACTTCCCCAATTATTAAGACAAAAGCTTGCGGATTCTTGGAGTTAACACTTTCTTTTATCTTAGTGTACACTTCTTTAGATGACGTCTGTGATTGTTTCTTGTTCCTGAAATAGTTCATTCCATTCTGGTTCTTCTCCCTGATCGTCATTTGGTTTAAAGGTTTGTTCTAGATGATTTGTAAAAACTTTTGCTTTTTGAATATTATTATCTATTCCCTTCAATGTTTCTAACTGGATGGATCTATATTATAGGGATTTTAAGTCTTACAGCTTTCCAAAAAGAGCAATCAGTACCATTATCATTGATTATATGTCTAAGTTAAACAGAGATTCAGTTTTGTCTGCCGAACCTCACTTTTTAAATGCATAGCGTCATTTAATATAATCTTATCTTCAGGATTTCTTGACTATTGCTATTTCGTTCAAAGTTTTCCTTTTTCTATGATTGTATTCTGCTTACTCTAGTGTTTAGTCCAGGAGGTATATATAAAGATGAACTTTTTTTTTGTTTGTTATCAAAAATGGGCTAAATATTCACATCACTTTTAAAAATAGGTGTCCATTAATTTGATGAAGTTTCTGACTGCTGTTTGGCATATGTATTAGTTTCATTTTTAATTATGTTCAATAAGCCTTTGTCAAAAAAAGTTTTGTATATACCAAAACATGCTACTCATCTTTTTATAAATGAAATGTATCACCAGGTGTTTACATGAATGGAAACTTTTGTAGAGCTGTATTGGACATCATAGTCTGACAAACTCTCCGAACTTGGAACTTTCTACATATACATAAATACGAATTACTTGGTTTACAAATATGCGCAATAATAATCTAGTTATATTTTAGATTTGTGAATTATGAACCATCAACAGTTATTTTTTGGCCATAACAGGCGTGAGCCTACAACCAAGACGAGAAAGAGTGAAACTTCGCTATTTTTGGTAGTCCGAGGCAGACTCTGACTTGTGCGGTAATTAAAAGAATAGTAATACAGTACATATTCAGTAGAAATTTTTTTTGTATAAGCCAATCCGGGCCTGTTCTATCCATAAAGAGGTCATATCCATTTCAAACAACGTTTAGTATTACGGAAGTTTCTTGTTTTATACTCCGGTTCAAATTGGAAATTATAACTAACAAGAGTATTAAAAGAATAAGAATTAATTCCTCAAATTATCTTCGAACATTCCAAATAACGATGTGAATTTTACATCTGCGTAACGTTTTATTACTTATTACAGTAATTATGGGAACAAAACTTTTAATACAAGTTATAAATTTTGGAAGTTCACCTCAACAGAAATAGTAATTGAAGATTTATAGATGACCTTATTAACACACCCAGGTGTGACCACCACTTTTTACCGGCATTTACACGTGTCTGACACGCAACAAGAATACTAAACCAAGTTATATCGATTATAGCTTTATGATATTAATTGTACGAAACGGTTTAGAGTCGTATGAGTTGTCGAAGAAACTATAATTTACCACCACGACTATGATTAATCGACTTTATGATGAATAATTTCATAACCAACATGAAAAGCTATTAACTTTATTTCCAACTTTAATTTTGAACATACCTTTAAATTAGCTAATAAATTAGGTAAATAAGCTGGATAAATAAGCTTATTTCTATTAGTCCAATCAGATTTTGGTAACAATTCATAAACCCGAGCTGATATTTCAACTGTACCGGTTACAAAATTTAGCACTTTCACACTACTTTTCAACTTTGCTGTTTTTTGGAATAATTTCCCCACAGCTTTAATCATCGTTTGTTATAATAGAAAATTGATTGATCACAGTTGATTTACAACTACGGCCTGCAAGACAGTTTCAGAGATTTTACATATTTGCGGGGGGTTAAAAGGTCATTAAAATAGTACTATCTAGAATCCCGGATAATAACGTCAATAAAAACATTTAACACGAGCATGAAAAGTGCAAGCTTAATGCGATAATGAGACGTACAAAAACGTGATTGATAAGAACAGAATCGTAAATAAAGTCGTGTTTAAAGACCATTTCAAAAATCTTTTGCGTCTTTCGTTTCTTTTAATTGACGCGAAATCGAAAAATCTGGTATTGAACTTTGGATTTTGCACAAAAATTTTTTGTTTGATCGAGGGTCAAAAGGTTTTTTTTCTTTACGACGCATAAAAACATCTAAAAGAAAAATAAATAAATTATTAATGAAGCAAAACAAACATTACTCATTTCCATCTATGTTTTTTTCCAAAATTAACGAATTCGATGTAATTTTTATATCAGGTTTAAATTATTGAGTTTTACTCTATATATTATAGAAATAAACAAATTTGTTTTGGCTACGGGTTGTTTTAGGAATTTTAGATATTTGGAACTTTCAAAATAACAATGTTTATGTATGAAAAATGTTTTTGACTTACTGAGACAGAAATGATTGAAGTTTGATTAGAAATATCTTTCATGTTTGTGTAGACTATAATTTTCTCTTCGTCAGTTTGATTTTCATCCCCTTTCCTTCTCAGATTCATCGTATAAAATACGAAATATCTAAAAATATTTAAAAAAAAACTTTATGAATTTGACAGTTGCACAATGTAAACAATGTCAAACTTGTTGTGAAGTTAGCTACAATTTAGTCTTGCCAACTAATAAAATATAATAAGATTTGATTTTATTTCTTTTTTATTCTACCGGTTTCATGAACTCAAGTCATCTTCAGGAGTTTATAGAACTATATACATAGATTTGCTAACATTAAGGTCATAAATATTAAAGTTTAAAACATCCTTACTTCTAGAGAATCTTACTGAAATGTTTTTGTACAACGATAAGAATACTAACAGTGATACAGGAGTTTATGTTATGAAATTGCAGAAAGATGAGAATAGACAAAAATCCTTTCTAGAGAAATTTCTGCAAACATACGAGAATTCTAATACTGATAAAGAAGCTGTTTCCAGAATGTCAGAGATAATAAAGAATTGTCACTAACAAAGAATGTCTTGTTATTACAAAAGCAAGACAAGGAAACGTTAAAATACGTTACTGTTTTGGTTCCAACCACGATCCGACTATGCACGAGTCACAATTCACCGTTTTTTTAAATATTAGATGACATATCTGGCTTTTCTTTCGAGAATGATGTAGCAACACATAATAGGATACACGTTGACTTATAATCTACACAGAGAGATAATTTTGTGGCGAGTCTTAAACATGTCTGTGCTAATGTGGGTAATTATTGGTTAAAAGTGGAAATGATATAACTACTTTTCTTAAGGGATACATTTTTGCAAATTCATCGCTGTCAAACGAGTTGATTTATGGACTGTTTAGTTTATTATAGTCCGTTTCCATATATATACATGACTTTGCCGCATCAGTTTAATGTAGCTAGAAATTTCTATTGTTGTTTATATTCTCTATTCTTATATAAAATTAGCACCACTCAACCTTACAAACAAGATACTGTAAAAAGTCATGAACATCATGATTGTATGTATGTAGTTTCAAGTGAGGTTGGTTAAACCAGAGGTGGTATAACCAAAGCACTTAGGCTCCAGCGGTCCCATTGTCAACAAACAAACAACCTCACGGTTTACTTAGGCCATGTGTATGTCTATTTGAGAGGAGTGAAAGATGTTCGAAAATGGAATTCGATAGGCTGATACCGCTTCTTGCCGCCCCTCAAGCCGAGCTGGTAACTTCAACGCCCAGAAACATCATGATTAATAGAAGAATAGTACAACAAGGACACAGAGATTTGTGTTAAGTGGTTAGAATATTGACATTGATAAAGATTGTAGGCAGAAACATTTGTAAAACCAGAAGAATAGTTGGTATTAACAAAGAACTTGTAGAAAAATGGAACTTTGACGATAAAATTGCTGCATAAAGATTAGAACCCACACTAACAGCGAGATTTGTAGCTGACAAAAAGCGGTGGTAAGGAAATCTTTGCGGAGAAATAAGAATATCGATTGTGATATTTTTACAAAATGTCACTGATACTAACACAATGATTCCGCAGAATGAGAAGAACACCAACGCTACTAGAGAAGTTTTTGCAAAAAGGGCAGAGTTTGACACTGTAAATAACACTGATAAAAGTATTGGCAGAAAGAATTTATCGCTTACACCGAAATTGTTGTAATAATGGGGGCATGTTCGCAGAACGAGAGGAACTGTTGGCATTAACTAAAATAGGAATATTGGCAATTAAGTTTCTGCAAGCACTACAAAATTATTTCCATTACCACAGAGTAGTGTAAGCAAAGTTTTTACATAAAAATGATAACATCCACACTGGCAGAGAAGTTTGTGCAAAACAGACCAGTTTACTGATGCTGAGAGAAAGATTGGCAGAAGTGTGTGTCGAAAGAGTATAATAAGTGAATAAGCTGAGAGATATTTTTGCAAAATGACATAAACACTAATAGATATATAATAGATAATATCGTTCACTTGATGTCAAATGAACGATATCCACCAACATCGCCGAAATCGCTTGAAGGTAACGCGGATACTATTGGTAGTGGCCCTACCTCGGTGATGTTAAATGATATCGTTCCTTTGATGTCTTGGGAATTCAACCAAAAGTGCACTTGTATGAAAAATCGTTTATATTTACTTCACCGAAGTCACTTGTGGGCGAGACGCTGGATATGTAATTATACATAACGGAATAACAAAAAGGAATTTAGGTTGATTCCTATGAAATATTGATTTTTTTGAAGTATTTGTCTATTAAAAAATAATAATACATCTTCCATCTAAAGTATTAGTAAGTATACATTTATCTGATATCTCTGACAATATGTGAATATGTTGCCAAAGAAAATGTATCTATTTAATAGAATCTATTAGTAGAATCTATTTTTTAACATTTTCATAAGAATCGAAGAGTTACTTTTAATCAGTGTTGTTAAATACCTGAGTATTTATTTTCAAGGGAAAATTCCCTGGATATATACCCGGGGTTTTTTACCCAAGATGGGTATTTAGAGGTATTTATAAAATTTGATTTAAATTGAGTTCATGGCAGTTTTGCAAATACTTCAAGAATGCAGAGTCCATTATCGATACACCAAACTTTTTTTATAACATTTACAAGAATGCTACAATGACGGTAAAATTGCATGAAAGTACTGACCGAATACCTATTGGGCGTGGGGTAAGACAAGGCGATATAATGTTGAACCCAAATTGTGCATCACAGTCCTGGAGAGTGTATTTAAACAACTGGATTGGACCCAAAAAGGTATAAACATTGATGGCAATACCTAAGTAATTTGCGCTACGCGGACGATATAGTCCTTATTTCGGATAGCCTTGGAGAGGTGAAACTGATGCTGAACGTATACAGGAGGTGTGTGCAAAAGTCGGGCTAAATATCAACAAAATTTAGGACAAATCTTGTTTTAAGCTCTAACATCAATATTGGTGATAATGAATACTTCTATCTTGAATACTTTCGATGGTATGTTATAAATCCCAGATGCCTGTCCATGTTTTGACGCAGTGATTGCGTTTTGAACTTCACTGATTGATATAGGTTCCATGACACTATCCTTTCTTTGGTGTGACGGATTGCTGTCTATTTCCAAATCAGTTTCTATGGTTAATAGGTTTTAGAAAGAATTTTTCCAAATGTTATTCATTTTACTATCACATATTATTTTTCCTGTTCCATCTCAGCATAGAGCTGTGTGCGATTTGTGCCTTTGTCTTAACTGTCTAACAAATTTATACACATTCCTGGTGTTATTAGCTTTAAAGTGTACATATATTTCGAGAAAGTTTATATTTTCACTACCGACCATTCTCGTTTACGTAATACTCTTCGAAAATATTTAACGATTTCTTTAATGTTTGAAAAACAACTTTGAATGTCCTGAATTGAGTATAAGTCTAATATTAATGACTAAATTCAGTTTTTGCGCTTCATTAATTCTTGTTGTTTGATTCTTTTCTAGTCATATTGCACTTTCATCAATTCTCCGAATCCACAAAATTCTCTTATAATTT
>NW_019281608.1:2511-18950 GCF_000648695.1 Onthophagus taurus | reverse complement strand
GCAGGCAAAAATAAAAGAAAAGACAAGCAATGCACATTTTGTACCATGTTCTAGTCATTCTTTAAACTTGGTCGGTAATAGTGCTGCCGAAAGTTATACATAAGCTTCTAGATATTTTGAAAATGTACAATGCTTATATAATTTTTTTTCGGCTTCGACGCACAGATGGAGCGTACTTCAAAAATGTCTCTCTATTTCAAAAATTAAATTACCATTGGTTAAAAAAATATGTGATACAAGATGGTCAGCACGAACTGATGCTATTAAATCCGTTGCGCTTGGTTTTAGTGAAATAAAAACAGCTTTAGTAGAGCTAAATGAAGATGTAAACCAAAAAGAGTCTACCAGAAGAGAAGCTGGAGATTTACTTTACAAAATGAATACATTTGAATTTGCTTTGATGACAGTAATTTGGAAAAGACTCCTAGACAGAATAAACTCTACCAGTAAATCACTACAAGTTAATCATGCCAATCTAACTGTAGCTTGTACACTATATAGTGGATTGATTGAATTTGTCAAGAATTTTAGGAGAGAACAGTTTGATGAAATTGAAGAAGAAGCCAAAAAAATTCAGCCAAATAATAGTGTTTACAAGGATGAGATTTCAAGAGTTCGTAAGAGGAAACAGTGCTTTGATGAAGGCCCTGCAGAAGACATTACTTTAAGCGGTGCTAAGAACTTTAAAATAAATACTTTTTTTCCTATATGTGACAAGTTGGTTTTTGAATTAAAAATGAGAATGCAAGCGTATGATTGTGTAAATGAGATTTTCGGTGTATTTTTTGCCGAATCCTCAGATGAAAAATTTAATGTAAGTTTAGAATATATTAAAAAATATTACAATATGGATGTGGATGCCACTGACGATTTAAAGGATGAAATTGTACAATTTAAAGCACTTTGTAGATTAAATGATATTTCCTCTAAAGACCCTCAGGAAATGTTAAAATTTTTAATTGATAACAATATTTTGTCAACCTTCTCTAACGTTGAGGTATTGTTGCGTATATATTTAACTATTCCTATTAGTAACGCATCCGGCGAAAGATCATTTTCTACGTTAAAACGGGTAAAATCCTATCTAAGAAACTCATTAAACGAAGAAAATGTTTCATCGTTGGCTATCCTTAACGTAGAAAACGATATTCTCGATAGATTAGAGACCAATTCTATCATACAGAAGTTTTCTGAAATGAAAATTCGTAAAAAAAAATAATTAGGTAGGTAGTTGTTTCTTTTCATTAAGTAGGTATTATTTATTTTGTTCGTTGTTCTTTGGATCGAAGTTTTATTTTTTGTTGTTGTTTTGTTAATTTTAGATTTTGCTTTTTGTACTTTATGTTTTTGTTTAATAAATGTTTGTATTGATTTTTCTAGATTTTTTTATCATAAACTTAAGCTGCCCAAGGTAAGCAAAAAAATTCTTATTGAAAAGTCGTATATGAGACATTGGGGCGTGGGGGCCCGAAATTTTGCTTGGACCTTGGGGCCCAACTGAATCAAACATAGGCCCTGATCGTCGTGAAAAATCCTTTAAAATGAGTCCAAACATGATATGTTTAAACCGGAAGTAATTGTATTTCCATTAATATTAAAGTTAAATATGTCGAGTTTGGACTCATTTCAAAGGATTTTTTATGAAGTAGACAAATATGTCAAAATTAAAAGTTGAAAGTTCGAATTTTTGGCTTTTTGAGATAAATGTGTCAAGTTTGGACTTTTTATGACTAAACCAGAATGTTTCTAGTTCTCGTTCTAGTTTTAGTTCAATAAATATATACAACATAGTAATATCTTATGCTAACTAGCGCTACCTACCACTGCCACTAGAACTAGAAATATTCGGTCTAGTGTTAGTTCTAGTTTTAGTGCAATAAAAATGTGCAACAATGATATCTTATGCTAACTAGCGCTACCTCCCGTGTTATTTGTAAAATGGATAAGATGAGAGATGTTAATCTATTTGTGGAGTCTCTGAAGATGACCAAAAGCCGAAACTAGTTAGATTTAAATTCTATATAAAATATAAGACATAAATTTTCAATTTTATACTAACATCTAGAAAACGACACTGACTCGAAATTGTAATTTCTTGGTGTATCTAAGTCGGTTTTTAGAGATATGATGCAAATCGGACTTGAAATCGTATAACGTGATTGGCGCTTAGCTTTATCCTTTAAAACAAATAGTATTTTAGGTCTCTTGGTATTCTGTATTTTTTCTAAGATAAGTTACACCTTTACCTACCAGGCAGCATGAAAATCTCTAAAAACGATAAAATCCTCCTGATAAATTTATCCGATAGATAAATCCAGTTCTTAGCCAATGAGAGCGCTTAAAACCGCCGTAACCATGGCAACTATCCTCTAGATAGTTTATCAGGAAGATGGTAAAAGTGGGCCTTAGGCCCACTACTACCACTCATAGTTAAAGTCTCTGATAGCGTTATCTATCGGATAGCTTAAAAATTGGTTACTACCACTGTATTTATCTTATAGATACCGCTATCTAACGGATAACTTTTGAAATATCTGTAACCCGTGGATTGGGTGTCGGATAAGTTGCTATCTAAGCGATAACTGCGGATACCTAACCTCAAATAGAATTTATACTGACGTATAACATTCGAGCGTTTTACTATTTCGGTTAAAATAAGAAAAGTAATATAAACTTAAATAAAAAACTATTAATAATTAACATTACTTTTGAATCAAATAGAAGATGTAATATAACCTCCATCCATGACGTAAGTAATTTGTTGATTGCTATTATTTAATGTAAAATTCATCAAAATTTAGTAATAATGCTGTACCTCCTTCAAACCGTTTGTTACTGACTCTTCGGTTTTATGCAATGGGTAACATGTTGCTATCCATAGCAGATTTTGCAGAAGTGAGTGTACAATTGGCATCTTCAGTCGTTCATCATGTTAGTGCCATTATTGTTTACCATCACATTTTAACATACAATAATACGAGATATACATACTTTTTGCTTTCCTTGTCATGTAACTGCATCACTTTTTTTGTTTTCTATTACGTTTTTATGTTTGATAACAAATTCAAGAAGAAGTTCGCATTCTTCTTTGATGAAATTGGTGGTTCGTCGCCTTTTCTCAGTCTCCATTTCCAAAATTTAATTTTAAGGTTAGAACAGGTTAGAATATCGTCAAAATACCTAATAGTAGGTTTTTTGACCACATAGAGCTGTCAATTTAACATAATAGACCAAAAAATCCCTAGATTCCTTGGTTATCTCAAAGATTTCTTAACTATGAAATAAATGGAGGTGGTAGTACGCACGACCCTGTTATCTACGAGATAAATTGTATCTTATAGATAGCTTAACTGACAGATAGCATTGGTTTGGTAGTAACGGGCCTTAGTCAAGTGATGTATAACGTAGTCCATTTATTATAATATGATAAAACACATAGATAATGTTATTTAAATTTATTTTTAAGTATAGAATTCAAAAACATTAACTTGGACAATCTGGTGCCTAATAAGCGATTCCTTTTCTGATTAATTGTTGCGCCAACTTCTGAGAATAATCACTCGTTGGACACGAAAGTTTGTAATGGAATGATCATGGAAAATAGCTTCGTAGAAATGCAACTCTCTAAACAAAACGCATGTGGCGCCATCTGTTGGGGATATTTTGGAATTATTCAGCTAAGAACCGAACCACTAAAATACAGGTTGGATCGGGTTTATATATAAAAGCTCCAACCACAGAATAACTGTTTGAAAAGTAATTACGTAGTGGCTCCAATTAACGTTCCGACTGGTTGGGAATTCCTCAGATGTAATTACACCTGTCAAATAATGCCGCCACATTTGAATATCACGGCATCATATGACATTTAAGATTGCATCTGACGAGCTTCCAAAGCTATAATGTCAATTATAATCTAAGTATTTAATCATACCATTATTACTTTATTGTACAGGGTGGTTCATATTCGATGTCCGAATAGGCTATCTCCGAAACTATAAGAGTTAGAAAAGAAATAGCTTACATGTCATAATCTCGTTTTTCGAGAAATTGCTAATGCCAAAAACCTCAAAGCGCTATCGTCTTTTGTTTTCCCCTAGAGGCCAAAATTGAAAATATCGTAAAACCAGCAAGTGCAATTATCTTGGTTATTATAATAGGTGGAGTATTATGACTAAGACATTATATGGACACTTTTTTACAGAGAATTTGGTGACGTAGTCAAAAAAAATGTTTCGGTTTTAGATTTCTAGATATGATGACAATTTTCGTTTTTTTAAATGGAAACAATCACTGATTATTCGCTTATTAAATTCGTTATTTTTTTCTGAATATAAAAATATGAGGTTATATGGGTCTATTTTTTATTGTTTTAGAATAAAGCTAAAAATAAAGTTTTTTTTAGTGTTTACAGTTTCCTGTAAATTACGATACTGTAACTAAAAATTATTCTACTAAAAATGTATATAAAATTTACTTTATTTTCTAACATGTAACATTCTAACATTTTAAACTTTTCGTAATACATCTTAAAAAAAAAATGTGAAATAATGCAATCTATTCCAATTTTTGTGTAAAACAAATATAAATTAAATAGTTCAACAAATGTATTTGAAGGGTTCAGGGGAAAAACGTGATAAGTCCAATATTTCATTAATTGATCTAAATGATTGAACCTTGTAGTAAAAATTACAACCTACAAGATGATCAATGAGTTTTAGAAGAAAACATGTTTAGTCTTGAGATATTCACAAAATAAGTTTAGATGTACAGGGGAAAAACATGGTAAGTCCATTTAAAACAGTATAAAAAACCGTTAAGTCCAAAAAAAACATAATTCTTTCAGCAAACTTTTTTTAGTCCATTTAAACGAATAAAAAATATACAATGACAACAATATTTAGGTTGGTATTACTTGTCATTTATTAAATTTTTAGTTGACAGTGACAGCCGGTAAACGTAATTCAAAACGGTTTGAATACTTTAATAAAATTGTAATTGCAGAAAAAATATAATGTGTATCGCGGCATTAAGCCCTAAATAACTATTATTGTTAATATTATTGTTGCAACAAAACGTGTTCTTTTTCGCCTTGACGACGTAATCAACACATTGTTAGTAACAATATAGTAGTTCTGTGGTTTTTGTGTTGTATAATATCTCAAAATGTCTGAAAGTCCATCTGTAGGTTTAAGTGAAGATGATAGCGGTGGATGTAAAGAGTTGAAGACAAAGAAAAGAAAAATATTTGGAAGAATTACTGAGGTCGGTAAGAAATTGCGGTTACAAACCCATGAAACAGGAAGAGCCTGCACATGCAAGAAAAAATGTTTTGAACAACTATTATCTAAAAAAAGTAAAGAAAAAATTATTAATCATTTCAATAAATTAAAGTCAAATGACGAACAAAATTTGCATTTGGCAGGATTAATATCTATATTGCCAATTCGGCGAAGAAGGAACAGAAAACCGGAAGCAGAAGTGTTATTTCGGGAAGCTAGTTACTGTTATAAAGTCCGCGTAGTCATGGATGAAAATGTGGAAGAAAAAGTTGTCTGTAAGGTAGCATTTATGGCTCTGCATGGTATAGGGAGATCAAAAGTCGATTATATACTAGCATCGTTAAAAAATTACGGAACAGCACCAAAGGATAAGAGAGGCAAACACAAAAATCGCCCCAACAAAATTTCTGAAGAGGTGAAGAGTGCTGTTCATGCTCATATTAAATCTCTGAAAGGAAGATCTAGTCACTACAGTTTGCACGATTCCACTAAGACATATCTGCCTGAAGAATTAAACATCAAAAAGTTGTTTTTGATGTTTAAAGAAATTCATGGCGAACTGAAGATTTCTTATGAAACATATAGAACAATCTTCAATAATGACTTCAACATAGCGTTTGGTTACCCACGTACCGATACGTGTAGCAACTGTGATGAGTTTGCAGCAAGAAAGAAGAGTTTACTATCACAAATAAGCAATGAAACGGATAGGGAAAAACATTTAACACTTAAAACTGAAGTCGATCGCATAGCAATAGAAAATAAACTTCATCTTTTAAACGCAGATACCTTTTATAGAAAAAAGCGAAATTCTAGGAAGTCATGTAAAAAATCTGAAACTAGAGATGCAATCTGCTTAGATTTTGGTAAAAATTTGCCAGTCCCCAATATACCGACCAATGATTTTTATTATAAACGACAACTTTCTGTGTTTGCTTTCCATATCCATATATTGTCAACTGGTGAAAGCGTGTTTTACGTCTACCCAGAAACTGTTGGTAAAAAAGGTAACGATGATGTTTGCTCCTTACTTCACCATTTTATATATAACTTTTAGACACTAAAGTGAAAGAGCTTGTGATATTTTGTGACTCTTGTGGTGGCGAAAACAAAAATGTGACAATCTTTCGTTTTTTACATCACGTAGTACACGAAGAACGCAAATTGACATCATTGAAAATGACATTTCCCATAAGGGGACACTCATACCTAGAGTGTGATAAGAACATGGCTCTTGTGAATCAAAAGATTAGGGTGGAACATCCCGATGAATGGCTGGAAGTATTTAAAAATGCACGGAGGAAGCCATTTCCCTTTCATGTAATTCCAGTTCAGCAAAATTTCTTTCGAAGCTGGACCGTTTACTTGGACACTCTTTATAAAAAAAAATTACCGTTTAAATCAAGACCCGTCAGAATTATAGATATTAACCAGGAAGATTCTGATGTTATACGGTACAAAACTGCCTATAATGGTCCTTGGTTCAGTGAATCACTGAAAACTTCTAAAAGGAAACGTTCTAAACCATCTCAACAATTACGTCCAAACGAATTCTCATTACCACAGCATTTATACGATCGTATGTTTAAATTAACTATAACTTAGAAATTTCTATTCTATATTATTAAAAAATATTATTGTTTCTCAGGTCTCCTTCCAATCTCGGCCGAAAAATATCAAAATTTACAGTTCCTCAAAAGGTTTTGTGGCGATAAAGCTGCCGAATATTTTTATTCTTTACCACATAAATAAGAACATTTATTTGTTACAGATTTCGTTAATAAAATTGATTTTGATACTTTAAATAATGTAGTTATATTTTCTTTTTGTTTTATAAGCACCTGTGTTTATTATTGCATTGATCTATCCTCAAATATTAAATTTTTTTCCATTAACTCTTCTTTGGTAAAGAGCAAAAAGATGATAAGTGTGGGACTTACCATTTTCTTGCATTGCAATTCTATTTGTTGCCCTAGTCTGACTTTATTTACGCGTAGAACGCAAACATTTAAGAATTATTGTGTTCACAGAATCAATAAAAAATAAATTCGAATATTAATTACCATAGCAAAATCGAAGAATTACTTCCCATCGGCCTAGAAAAAGTCTGGTAACTTTAAAACAGTTCTCTTATGAAATTACGCATTTGTGACTTATCACGTTTTTCCCCTGGACCCTTCATTTGTTTCAAATATTAGAAATATGTTTTTTAATTTTTAGTTATAATTTACAGGAAACTGTAAATTTAATTTCTTTGAGGACACTAAAAAAAAGTTTATTTTTAGCTTTATTCTAAAACAATAAGAAATAGACCTGTCAAACCCTATATTTTTGTAATCAGAAAAAAATAACGAATTTAATAAGCGAATAATCAGTGGCTGTTTCCATTTAAAAAAACCAAAATTATCTTGATATCGCAAAATCTAAAACCGAAAAATTTTTTTTGACTACGTCATGAAATTCTCTGTAAAAAAGTGTCCATATAATGTCTTAGTTATAATACTCCACCTATAATAACAGCCAAGATAATTGCACTTGCTGATTTTACGATATTTTCAATTTTGGCCTCTAGGGAAAAAACAAAAGACGCTAGCGCTTTGAGGTTTTCGGGATTAGCAGTTTCTCGAAAAACGAGATCATGACATGTAACCTACTTTTTTTCTAACTCTTATAGTTTCCAAGTTAGCCTATTCGGACATCGAATTTGAACCACCCTGTACTTTTACCAAAAAATTTAAATGACGTTTTCATCTGTCATTCTGAACTAACTTCAACTTTTTAAAAGTTGAATTAACTTTTTAAATTAAAAGAATGATACTGGTAATAATTGTTATTGCTGTCCCTCATCATTCCCACTATTAATAATAAAATTATTAGTTTAATTAAATTATTTTAGTATAGACGCTAATGCCATCTTACGGTGGGATTTCGAAATACAATCCCAAGTTCTCCTATCTAAGATCCCTGGGGTTGGGAATGATTTTACATCAAAATATCAATAAAAAGGTAACATAGCAATTATCACAATTATGTGAAGGTGATAAAACAAAACTTCCTGTTAATTTTGCGCACTTTACAACAATTTGACAGGAATTACAGAAAAAAAATGAACTATAACCAATCCTTCTACCACCCTCCAAAATTAAAATAAATAAAAAATGATTCAAAAACATCGATTTTTTTAAATTTTTAACTTACCGTCCCTTTCTGGTCCAGAAACGTTCGTTTGGGTTTGTTTCGTATAAACGACAACTTCTTTAGGGGGGATATTCGTCGGTTGACCCGGTACCAAGGTCAACGTTGGCATACGTTTTTTATGTCCAACGCTAAATCACCAAAAATTATTAAATACCACAATTAAAAAAACAAACAAACTTACTTATTTGGTAAACTGTTAGGTTGTAACGAAGTATCAGGAGTGTGGTTCCTACTATCGTTTGGAGTAAGCGATTGTGCACTAGAAATACTTGATAAAACCTCCGAAACCGGCGTCACCCCCAAAGAACTAAGCATCTCATCCAATTCTCGGCTTGAACTATCTCCTGCAGCTCCCGAAAGGATATTCCCCGTAGCACCCTCGATATCCTTATGCTCCTTCTCTTTCCGTCTTCGTTCTTTCTCATCACGTATCGCTCTAAGTTTAGCTTTTTTCCGTTCCAATTCCGCTTTTCTATCAGGTCCACTCGCCTTCATTGTCGCTACAAGTTTTAAACAAAAATAAAGTTAATTCATTTTAAAACAAAATATCTTACCTCGATATTTAAGTTCAAATAAACGGAATACACTATAATTCGGGGTTGAAAAGGCGTTTTTTTTAGAACATAAATCGAACTGAACGCACGCCCGACAACTTCAACCTTTTTTTTCAACCGACAACTTTGTGATGACGTAATTCGACTTAATCGATCATCGGGAATTAATTAAACGGTTTATATTGATATCGTTAACAATTTTAAATAATACTTGGGTAGTTTTAAGTTAAACTTACTTGGTAAAAGCGATTTAAAATGCAAATAAATTGCGTTTGACAGATTTGACAGGTTTTGTCATTGAATAATTCATAGACTTCTTGCTATATATAGAGGGGGCGACCACGTCAAAATCGTGACTAATTTTTTAAATTATTATCATTAATTTATTTAAATTTAATGAATCATTGCTTAAATTTAACCTAATTATACACGAATTAAACTTAATAATAATTAAATAATCGACTTTTTAATTCTCCATCTTTATCTAATCCTCAACGTCATCATCATAGATTTAATTCTAACCTAAAATTTTTGAAATGTCAAAACTCCAAAATTAATCCAAATTATTAATTACAAGATGTTTTCCTCAAAAACGCCGTTAATTTTAAGAAACATTTCATCAATAATTTTTAAATCATCTCAAAACCCTCATTTGTATCAAAGTAAGTTTTAAAAAAAATAGCAATTTTTAGTTAGCTTTGATATTAATCAAAATGATAAAGTAAACAAATTATGAAAAAACTAATCCAAATTATCTTTTTCTTAACGACTTTCGTCTCGGCAGGTTCAGTTAATCCAACTCACAAATTTTTTTGCCACTCCGGAGGTGATACGAAAGATGTCACTTACGAAGAAGTTAAAAACATGAAAGATAACAAAACGGTTTATCTCATCGATGTTAGAGAACCTGAGGAGTTAAAAGAAACGGGGAGTATTCCCGGATCAATAAATATTCCTTGTAAGATATTAAATTAAAAAAAAAAATTTTTTTTGGGGGTTATGTAAAATCTTTATAACCTAAAAATTTAATTTTTTTAGTGAATGAATTAGAAACAACGTTAAAAAACTTATCATCTCAAGATTTTATCGGAAAATATCGACGTGATAAACCCAATTTTGATACTCCCTTAGTTTTTTCTTGCAAAGCTGGGGTTAGGAGTCAAAAAGCTCTAAATATAGCTCAATCATTGGGATTTAAAAGGCTTCGTAATTATAGAGGAGGATGGTTGGATTGGGAGAAAAACATAAAACAATCATAAAGATAATTTAATTGAATTATTGTAATAAAATAATTAAAACCTAATCTTTTTTTTTGCTTAATTTCTTAATTTTCTCTTTTTCCTCTTTACTAAACATAACCAAAGCGCGTTTTTCCTTAGCAGAATAGATTTGATTTTATTTTGTTATTTGCACAGCTTCCATTCTTGGATGTCTTGAGCAGGACATAACATAACCAACTGATTCGTAAGAGGCTATTTGATTGGAGGTTAATCCAATTTCTCCTCTTCTTGGGATTCACTCAAAAAATCGTACCGACTTCGTTAATAGGAATTAAGAAACGACTTGTATCTTAAATTAAAGCTTAAACTTTAATCTTTGATTCTATGTATAATAAGTAATACGTTTGATGATAAAGTTTGTTTGTAAAATCGAGAAATGTCAATGTTTAATTACAGCAAAAATCGAAAATATTTGTTAAACTTTAAAAAATCATATCGAATTTGTTTATAGGAACTAAGAAACGACTTGCATCGTAAATTAAATCTTAAACTTTAATCCTTGATTCTATGTATAACAAGTAATACGTTTGATGATAAACTTTGTTAGTAAAATCGAGAAACGTCAATGTTTAATTATAGCAAAAATCGAAAATATTTGTTAAACTTTAAAAAATCATACCGACTTTGTTAATAAGAATTAAGAAACGATTTGTATCTTAAATTAAAGCTTAAACTTTAATCTTTGATTCTATGTATAATAAGTAATACAGTTTGATGATAAAGTTTGTTTGTAAAATCGAGAAATGTCAATGTTTAATTATAGCAAAAATCGAAAATATTTGTTATATTTTAAAAAATCATATCGAATTTGTTTATAGGAATTAAGAAACGACTTGTATCTTAAATTAAAGCTTAAACTTTAATCTTTGATTCAAATTAAAGCTTAAACTTTAATCTTTGATTCAATGTATAATAAGTAATACGTTTGATGATAAAGTTTGTTTGCAAAATCGAGAAATATCAATGTTTAATTATATCAATGTTTAATTATAGCAAAAATCGAAAATATTTGTTAAACTTTAAAAAATCATACCGACTTTGTTAATAGGAATTAAGAAACGACTTGTATCTTAAATTAAAGCTTAGACTTTAATCTTTGATTCTATGTATAATAAGTAATACGTTTAATGATAAAGTTTGTTTGTAAAATCGAGAAATGTCAATGTTCAATTGTAGCAAAAATCGAAAATATTTGTTAAACTTTAAAAAATCATATCGAATTTGTTTATAGGAACTAAGAAACGACTTGTATCGTAAATTAAATCTTAAACTTTAATCCTTGATTCTATGTATAATAAGTAATACGTTTGATGATAAAGTTTGTTTGTAAAATCGAAAAACGCCAATGTTTAATTATAGCAAAAATCGAAAATATTTGTTAAACTTTAAAAAATCATACCGACTTTATTAATAGGAATTAAGAAACGACTTGTATCTTAAATTAAGAATTAAGAAACGACTTGTATCTTAAATTAAAGCTTAAACTTTAATCTTTGATTCTATGTATAATAAGTAATACGTTTGATGATAAAGTTTGTTTGTAAAATCGAGAAACGTCAATGTTTAATTATAGCAAAAATCGAAAATATTTGTTAAACTTTAAAAAATCATACCAACTTTATTAATAAGAATTAAGAAACGACTTGTATCTTAAATTAAAGCTTAAACTTTAATCTTTGATTCTATGTATAATAAGTAATACGTTTGATGATAAAGTCAGAATATTTAGAATCTGTTTTACTTATTATATATTGTAAATATTAATTTTAAATACTCGAGGCTATTATACAGGTGTTCCTGTAAGTGGTGACATAATTTTAATAACAAATACTAGAGTTAAATTGATTATGATTCGTACAGAAATTAACATTTATGTTTAAGGTTATGCAAGGTTGCAATCGAAATATCATATCTCCAAAATTTGCAGATTCAAAAAAATGGTGTTCAATATACCAAATACTAAATACATTGGCTTTAAATTGCTTCTTATTTCATGATGATATCTCCATTCGTTCTTGAGATACGATTGTTTTAACATCTCGTACCTATAACAACAAACAAATATGCAGAGTTGGGTTTAAAAAATCATAACAACGATGTTTATTTGAAATAAGAAATTATTTATGGCACATTCAATCTTCATCAAATTTACTTTAATTATTCTTTATTTCAATTCGATATCTCAATTCGTTCTTGAAATACGATCTTTTAAAGTTTATATTTTATAATAGAAAGAATGATGGATGATACAAAAAGTGTTGTGTATTAAAATTCGATAAATGCGATTTATTTTAATAATATTACGTATTACCAGACAATTCGTCATCCATGGTTTTTTATTTATGCACCTCCACTATTTCTACTCTGCATTGTAATCCAAGGAGGGGATGTTGAGATGTTGGTTGGCCAATAACGCTTTTAGTTGATGTGCGGACATTGTGGGGTGGTAAAGTAGTTGCGAAAATTAAAACTTATTACGCGAATTAAGTGATAAATACTAAATGTTATATTTGTGCTAAATGATGAGTGATGTTAGTGATGTTGAGATCGTCGGATTGCTATTTTGTGGATGTTAAAAGGTATCATATTAATTCATTTTTTGTGGCAATAGATTAATTTATCTTTTTTTTCCAGCTGAGCTACGATGTGAGCACCAAGGAAGTCAACATCTACTCGGTGAGTCGTTTCGAAATTTATTTATTTCTTATTTTTACCAAAACAAATCTTGGTTTCTATAAAAGAACCCAATTCGAACCCATTCATTGGATTTGTGCTTGAAAAAACGTTACGGTGCAGCCTGATCTAATTTACTGATTTAGTATTTTCAGAAAATGTAATTTTTATTGGTTTTTTCTTATACAATCTTATGACATGATATGTTCATAAGACGCTGCAAAAATGTTCGGTCAATATAATAATTACAAGTACATGTCAAAGAAAACAATAAATATGCTGATTATGTGTCATATACTGCTAACTCCCTAAATCTTGTTGGTAATGAAGCAGTAAAGACTTCAACTCACATCATTAATTTTTTTGGAATAGTTCAACAAATATATATCTTCTTCCCTCTTAAATAGTGAAAGAAAACTTAAATTTTCAATAAGATGGTTGAGCCAAACTAGGTGGTCTTGCCATTATGATGGTGTCAGAGCGTTAAAAGATAGTTATGGCAATACTAAAAAGTTTATCAATTGGGGTTGCAGAGCTTCTAAACTTGCTTGCATTATGGCAAATTCCGCTCCAAATTCCAAAAACTTCTCTATTCCAACATCCATCGTATCACTTCTTACCCATTAAAATTTCCCTAAATATAATAAAAGTATTATGTAAAAAAGTTGATAATTGGATATTTTGAGTATATGTATTAATGAGTTCTGAATAAGAAATGGGAGTAACGTAATTTTTCGACCCAATCTATTAAACAACTCATATGATAATCTTTGGGTTAATATATGGAATATTTGGCACATATCAATGCAAGCTTTTTACCTTTCTGCTGATCAGTTTCTCGCATCTTCTCAGATAATTCCTCACGCTATTCAGCACTGAAAATATTTGATACTTCACTTCTTTACCTCATGATGATATCTCAATTAGTTATTGAGATGCGATTTTTTTATATTTATATTTCATATCTATAACAATCAAACAGGCAGAGTTGGATTTAAAAAATCATAATAGCGATGTTTATGGAAGTTAAGCAATTATTTATGGCACATTCAATCTTCATCAAATTTACTGTAAATTGTTCTTTATTTCAATTTGATGTCTCAATTCGTTCTTGAAATACGATCTTTTAAAGTTTATATTTCATATCTATAACAATCATACATGCAGAATTGGATTTAAAAAATCATAACAACGATGTTTATGGGGAATAAGGATTTATTTATGATTTAGTAAATCTTGTTAAATCAATTGTACCCGAGGTCGCTTGCGGCCGAGGCAGAATATTTGCAATCTGTTTTACTTATTATATCTTGTAAATATTACTTTTAGCCAATTTTGGTCGTTATACAGCGTGTCTCAGCGAGACCGGTCATTAGACGTTTCTGGGGTTCTGGCGAAAATAAAAATTTGAGAATTCAGACTTAAGTATTATCAATTACGATCTCTTCGTCTAAAATATTTTCAGATTTCTTGCACTTCCGGTTATACCGGAAGTCGCCACCAACTTTATTTTTTTAAATGGAACACCCTGTATATTTTTACATATTTGGATTTGTCTGTTTTNTAAAAAAATAATAGCCGAGGTCGCTTGCGGCCGAGGCAGTGGAATCCATTTTGTTATAATAATATTAGTGTAGCTGCTACAATCTACACTGTTAAATACAGTACAGTAGCCGAGGTCGCTTGCGGCCGAGGCACTGGAATCTACATTGTTATAGTAATATTAGAGTAGCTGCTACAATCTACATCGTTAGGGAAGTACTAGCCGAGGTCGCTTGCGGCCGAGGCAGTGGAATTCACTTTGTTAAAGAGACATTAGCGTAGTTTCTACAATTTACACAGTATAAAAAGTACTAGCCGAGGTCGCTTGCGGCCGAGGCAGTGGAATCTACTTTGTTATAGTAATATTAGTGTAGCTGCTACAATCTACACTGTTAAATACAGTACAGTAGCCGAGGTCGCTTGCGGCCGAGGCAGAATATTTAAAATCGATTTTATTTATTATATCTTGTAAATATTAATTTTAGACAATTTTGGTCATTATACAAGGTGTATCTGAATGACTGCAACAAACTTCAAGGGGTGATTCTTTAGTGAATTTTAAGGGTACTTTGATATATGAACCATGGGCGACTTCGGCTCCCATAGTGTCCCATTATGTTTAACTCATAATAGGGCATGTTTTGATCTTATTTGTACTTTCAACCTACCCTTCTAAACTACTAAACGTAACCACCCCCTTTGCATTTTTGCGAAAATTTTTTTATATGGATCTATTTTTATATCACATTCAGTAAAGATAATCCTTTATGATCTTGGTATACAAGCGTAGCCGAGGTCGCTTGCGGCCGAGACAGAATATTTAAAACATGTTTTACTTATTATATCCTGTAAATATTAATGTTGGACAATCTTGGCCATCATACGTTACACCCATCAAAGACAATACTTCATGATCTTGGCATATAATTATAGCCGAGGTCGCTTGCGGCCGAGGCAGAATATTTGAATCGTTTTACTTATTATATCTTGTAAATATTAATTTTAGATAATCTTGGCCATCCTATATCGCACTCTTCAAAGACAATCCTTTATAATCTTGGCATATAGTCATAGCCGAGGTCGCTTGCGGCCGAGGCAGAATATTTGAATCGTTTTACTTATTATATCTTGTNACTCGAGAACGGCCGAATCAAATTGCAAAAAGTAAAGTTATTTATAAACCTTCAAAACAGACAAATCCAAATATGTAAAAATATACAGGGTGTTCCATTTAAAAAAATAAAGTAGGTGGCGACTTCCGGTATAACCGGAAGTGCTAGAAATCTGAAAATATTTTAGATGAAGAGAACGTAATTGATAATACTTAAGTCTGCATTCTCAAATTTTTTGTTTGGCCAGAACCCCAGAAACGTCTAATGACCGGTCTCGCTGAGACACCCTGTATATCACACTCAGTAAAGATAATCTTTTATGATCTTGGTATACAATCGTAGCCGAGGTTGCTTGCGGCCGAGACAGAATATTTAAAACATGTTTTACTTATTATATCTTGTAAATATTAATGTTAGACAATCTTGGCCATCATACGTTACACCCATCAAAGACAATTCTTTGTGATCTTGGCATATAATTATAGCCGAGGTCGCTTGCGGCCGAGGCAGAATATTTGAAATCTGTTTTACTCTTTGATTATATATAATATGGATTGAGCTAACTGAATATATCTACTAACAAAAATGTTGCTCAAGGTGAATAGACGCAGATGGAAAGCGATAATGTGAAAGTGTAACAAAGATAGATATATTATATGTCAGTACGCTTCTATATCTATCTCACTTCTATCAGTACACCCATTATATGGCAGTACGCTTCTATGTCTATCTCGGTTCGATCACCTTGCGCAAGCTATCTCTCTCGTTGGCTCAATCCATATTATATATAATCAAAGA
>NW_019281607.1:0-19182 GCF_000648695.1 Onthophagus taurus | reverse complement strand
AGCTAATAGTAAAACAAGAAAATTCATCAATTTTTTAAATTTTCGTATTTTTCTCAATATTGACGCATCTGAGAGCAAAAATACAAGAGAGCAATATTGTTAAGAACAAAATTTGCTACAACTTTTGTTCTAAAAGTTTTTTGATAACATGCTTCGATTTCCAAATGTTACCATTAGCTAATAGTAAAACAAGGAAATTCATGAAATTTTTAAATTTTTGTATTTTTCTCAACATTGGCGCATCTGAGAACAAATATACAAGAGAGCAATATTGTTAATAACAAAATTTGCAACAACTTTTGTTCTAAAGGTTTTTTGATAACATGCTTCAATTCCCGAATGTTAAAATTAGCTAACAGAAAAATAAAGAAATTCATCAAATTTTTAAATTTTTCTCAATATTGACGCATCTGAGAGCAAAAATACAAGAGAGCAATATTGTTAATAACACAATTTGCAACAACTTTTGTTCTAAAAATTTTTTGACAACATGCTTCGATTCCCAAATGTTACCATTAGCTAATGTGTAAAACAAAAAATTCATCAAACTTTTAAATTTTTCTCAATATTGTCGCATCTGAGAGCAAAAATACAAGAGAGCAATATTGTTAATAACAAAATTTGCAACAACTTTTGTTCTAAAAGATTTTTGATAACATACTTTGTTTCCAGAATGTTACCATTAGCTTATACTAAAACAAGAAAATTCATCAAATTTTTAATTTTCCTCAATATTGACGCATCTGATAACAAATATACAAGAAAGCAATATTGTTAATAAGAAAATTTGCTACAACTTTTGTTATAAAAGTTTTTTGATAACATGCTTCGATTTCCAAATGTTACCATTAGCTAATAGTAAAACAAGAAAATACATAAAATTCTTAAATTTTTGTATTTTTCTCAATATTGACGCATCTGAGAGCAAAAATACAAGAGAGCAATATTGTTAATAACAAAATTTGCAACAACTTTTGTTCTAAAAATTTTTTGATAACATACTCCAACTTCCAAATGTTACCATTAGCTCATAGTAAAACAAGGAAATTCATCAAATTTTGAAATTTTCGTATTTTTCTCAATATTGACGCATCTGAGAGCAAGAGTAGAAGAGAGCAATATTGGTAAGAATCAAATTTGCTACAACTTTTGTTCTAAAAGTTTTTTTGTAACATGCTTCAATTCCCAAATGTTACCATTAACTAATAGTAAAACAAAAAATTCATCATATTTTTTAATTTTCGTATTTTTTTCAATATTGACGCATCTGAGAGCAAGAGTAGAAGAGAGCAATATTGGTAAGAATAAAATTTGCTACAACATTTATTCGAAAAGTTTTTTTGTAAGATGCTTCAATTCCCAAGTGTGACCATAATATCTACTCGAACGCGCGACAATAAGCCGGGCTCTAAAAAAAGGGTGCTGGTTGCAATAAAGATGATCGTAAAAAAAGACCAAATAAATATAATTTTAATAATTCTTACTCTGTTGTGATTTCCCACCCACCATACAGAATATAAATGTGATTTTAATTTATAGCACTAGCCGTGTATTATAAAACTGCGTGAATAAAACTTATGAACGTTACAGAATGAATGATTGATACGGAATATTTATGAATGTTACGGATCCAGTCGAATTACGGAGTTCGAATCCCTCTCGCTTCAACCCTCTAACGACGCGCGCACAAGCGCAGTAACAAGGCGTAAAATAATATGGGTTGCCGCGTTAACACTACTAAACCAACGAAATTCATCAAATTTTCATAATTTCATATTTTTCTCAATATTATTTATTATTACTAAGTATAAAATTTGCTACATCTTTTGTTCTAAAAGTTTTTTGATAGCATGCTTTGTTTCCCGAATCTTACCATTAGTTAATACTAAAACAAGGAAATTCATCAAATTTTTAATTTTCCTCAATATTGACGCATCTGATAGCAAAAATACAACAGAGCAATATTGTTAATAACAAAATTTGCAACAACTTTTATTCTAAGAATTTTTTGATAACATGCTCCGATTCCGAAATGTTACCATTAGCTAATACTACAACAACGAAATTCATCAAATTTTTAAATTTTTCTCAATATTGACGTACCTGAGAGCAAATATACAACAGAGCAATATTGTTAATAAGAAAATTTGCAACAACTTTTGTTCTAAAAATTTTTTGATAGCATGCTTCAATTCCCGAATATTACCATTAACTAATAGTAAAACAAAAAATTCGTAAAATTTTTTAATTTTCATATTTTTCTCAATATTGACGCATCTGAGAGCAAAAATACAAGAGAGCAATATTGTTAACAACAAAATTTGCAACAACTTTTGTTCTAAAAGTTTTTTGATAACATGCTTCAATTCCCGAATGTTACCATTAGCTAATAGTAAAACAAGAAATTCATCAATTTTTTAAATTTTCGTATTTTTCTCAATATTGACGCGTGTGAGAGCAAAAATACAAGAGAGCAATATTGTAAATAACAAAATTTGCAACAATTCTTGTTCTAAAAGATTTTTGATAACTTGCTTCAATTCCCGAATGTTACCATTAGCTAATAGTAAAATAAAAAAATTCATCAAATTTTAAAATTTTCGCATTTTTCTCAACATTGACGAATCTAAGAGCAAATATACAACAGAGCAATATTGTTAAGAATAAAATTTGCAACAACTTTTGTTCTAAAAGTTTTTTTATAACATGCTCCGATTTTCAAATGTTACCACCATTAAAAAACCATGCAAATAATAAAATAAAGAATTCATCAAATTTTTAAATTTTCGTATTTTTCTCAATATTGACACATCTGAGAGCAAAAATATAAGAGAGCAATATTGTTAAGAATAAAATTAGTAACAACTTTTATTCCAAAAGTTTTTTTATAACATGCCTTGTTTCCTGAATGTTACCATTAGCTAATAGTAAAACAAGGAAATTCAACAAATTTTCAAATATTTGTATTTTTTTCAATATTGACGAATTTGAGAACAAATATACAAGAGAGCAATATTGTTAAGAATAAGATTAGCTACTACTTTCGTTCCAAATTTTTTTTTATAACATGCTCCAGTTTCCAAGTGTTACTATTTAATAATATTTATTTGGTTATTTCTTTCGATCTCAATTTTAATATAATTGAAATAAAACTATGTGTATTTATAGATGGATGGTTTTTTAATTTTCAGCTCTACCGGTTTCGATCGTTACATTCAATCATCTTCAGGAGCAACGTCATTAAACATATTTTAAAAAAACATATCTTGTTTATTATTTAAGCTGTTATCTTCTTGAACTTGATTACTTAATTCTTCTTTTCGTTGTTACCTTGTTATTTACTCAATAAGTTTTCCTTGCACCACTATACGCCATGTGCTTCTTTTCGTTTGTAATGTAATGTAATGATCGAAACCGGTAGAGCTGAAAATTAAAAAACCATCCATCTGTAAATACACATAGTTTTATTTCAATTATATTACCATTAATAGTTTGTAAAACAACGAAATTCATCAAATTTTCATATTTTCGTATTTTTCTCAATATTGACGCATCTGAGAGCAAAAATATACGAGAGCAATATTTCTCAGAACAAAATTTGCACCAACTTTTGTTGTAAAAGTTTTTTTGTATCATGCTCCGATTTCCGAATGCTACCATTAACTACTAGTAAAACAACGAAAAACATTAAATTTTCATATTTTTGTATTTTTCTCAATATTGAAGCATCTGAGAGCAAAAGTAGAAGAGAGCAATATTGGTAAGAATAAAATTAGCTATAACTTTTGTTCTAAAAGTTTCTTTATATTATGTTCCGATTTTCAAGTGAAGCTACTAGTAAAACAACGAAAAACATAAAATTTTCATATTTTTGTATTTTTCTCAATATTGCCGCTAATAATATATAATATTGATATTAATTAAAGTATCCTCTTTTTAATGCAAAAAGCCGTTTTGAAAAATCGCTTGTAGTTCTTGAGAAATAAATTTTTGAAATAATATTTTAAATTTTGCAATTTTTGCCGATAAAATAATAATTCGTATAAAATCGATTTCTTGGAATATGAGAATGAAAATGTCCCAAAGCGTCAATAAAAGTGTCCTCTTTCCAATGAACCAATCCATTTTGAGAAATAACTTTTAGTTTTTAAGAAAAGTTTTGATAAAATGCAATTTTCATCGACAACTTTCAAAATTCGCCATAAAATTCATTTTTTGAAGGATCTTTGTGGAAATATCACCAATTATTAATTAAAGTATCTTCTTTTTAATGCAACAAGCCGTTTTGAAAAATCTTTTAGTTCTTGAGAAATAAATTTTTGAACAAATTTTTTCGAATTTTGCAATTTTCGCCGATTAAGTTAATATTGACGCATCTGAGAGCAAGAGTAGAAGAGAGCAATATTGGTAAGAATAAAATTTGCTACAACTTTTGTTTTAAAAGTTTTTTGATAACATGTTTTATATTCCGAATGTTACCATTAACTAATAGTAAAACAAAAAATTCATCAAATTTTTAAATTTTTCTCAATATTGACGCATCTGAGAGCAAAAATACAACAGAGCAATATTGGTAAGAATAAGATAAGCAACAACTTTTGTTCTAAAAGTTTTTTTATAACATGCTCCGATTTCCAAATGTTACCATTAGCTAATAGTAAAACAAGAAAATACCTCAAATTTTTCTCAATATTGACGCATCTGAGAGCAAATATACAAGAGAGCAATATTGTTAACAACAAAATTTGCAACAACTTTTGTTCTAAAATTTTTTTGATAACATGCTTCAATTCCCGAATGTTACCATTAGCTAATTGTAAAACAAGAACATTCATCAATTTTTTAAATTTTCGTATTTTTCTCAATATTGACGCATTTGAGAGCAAATATACAAGAGAGCAATATTATTAATAACAAAATTTGCTACAACTTTTATTCTAAAATTTTTTCGATAACATTCTCCAATTCTGAAATGTTACCATTAACTAATAGCAAAAAAAATTCATCAAATTTTTAAATTTTCGTATTTTTCTCAATATTGACGAATCTGAGAGCGAAAATACAAGAGAGCAATATTATTAATAATAAAATTTGCAACAATTTTTGTTCTAAAAATTTTTTGATAACATGCTCCTATTTCCAAATGATACCATTAGCTAATAGCTAAACAAGGAAATTCATCAAATTTTTAAATTTTCGTATTTTTCTCAATATTGACGCATCTGAGAGCAAAATACAATAGAGCAATATTGTTAATAACAAAATTTGCAACAACTTTTGTTCTAAAAGTTTTTTGATAGCATGCTCCGATTTCCAAACGTTATTATTAGCTAATAGTAAAAGAAAAACCATCAATTTTTTAAATTTTTGTATTTTTCTCAAT
The DNA here is from genome assembly GCF_000648695.1 of Onthophagus taurus. Taxonomy (NCBI): domain Eukaryota; kingdom Metazoa; phylum Arthropoda; class Insecta; order Coleoptera; family Scarabaeidae; genus Onthophagus; species Onthophagus taurus. The sequence continues at coordinate 13,799 of NW_019281607.1, read as the reverse complement.
ATTGACGTATCTGAGAGCAAATATATAAGAGAGCAATATTGTTAAGAACAAAATTTGCAACAATTTTTGTTCTAAAAGTTTTTTGATAGCATGCTTCAATTCCCGATTGTTACCATTAGCTAATAATGAAACAAAAAATTCATCAAATTTTTAAATTTTTCTAAATATTGATGCATCTGAGAGCAAAAATACAAAAGAGCAATATTGTTAATAACAAAATTTGCTACAACTTTTGTCCTAAAAGTTCTTTTATAACATGCTCCGATTCAAAAGTGTTACCATTACCTACTTAAAACAATAAAATTATCAAATTTTCGTATTTTTTTCGATATCTATTCATCTGAGAGCAAAAGTGCAAGAGGGCAATATTGTTAAGAATAAAATTTCCTACAACTTTTGTTCTAAAAGTATTTTTGTAACATGCTTAGATTCCCGAATGATACCATTAGCTAATAGTAAAACAAGGAAATTCATCAAATTTTCGTATTTTTCTCAATATTGACGCATCTAAGAGCAAAAATACAACAAAGCAATATTGTTAAGAATAAAATTTGCTATAACTTTTGTTTTAAAAGTTTTTTTGTAACATGCTTCGATTCCCGAATGCTACCATTAATTGCTAGTAAATGAACGAATTCTTCAAATTTTCATGTTTTCTTATTTTTCTCAATATTGACGCATCCAAAATTATTAGAGATTTTTCAAGACGGTTTCATTTATTGAAAAGAGCATACTTTACTTAGTAATTGGTGAAAATTTCATAAAGATTTTCCAATAAATCGATTTTTCACGATTTTATAAGTTTCAACGAATTTTTAATAAAATCTATTTAATAAATTTTATTTCAAAATTTTTTTTCTCAATATTTTTCCAATCCAACCCAACAATTATTATACATCATTTTAAAGAGAAAACTTTGAGCTTTAATTTAGAATAAGTTTCATTCCTTAATTTCAATAAACACAGCTTCCAGGAATTTTTAAATTAGGACGCAATGATGACGTCATATTTGATTAGCTTATCAGATAGAGAATTTAATTCTCTCCAAATCTTCACTATATGTTCCTATACCTATCAGTTGTGGTTTTTGAGTTATTGCGGAATTAATCAAATTTTGTTTATTAGTACTTAGTAGTTATATTTTTGAACACCTGTATAGGATAGATCGATATACCCAATGGCGCTCTATTTAAGGACATCCAAGTAGCAACTATACCAAATTTTGACTTTCTAACTCGTTCGGTCTCTGAGATATTACGATTAAAAAAAAAATCTGATTAAAATAACTCAAAAACTAAATGCGCTAGGTGTCAACATGTCTTATTAAAATAGACGTATTTTTGTGTGTAGAACCAGAATATGTAATAAAAACTATATCATTGCGATTAAAATAACAATGTGTATTTCGATACGTCGATATGAAACAGCCTGTATGCATAAAAATATTTTCGGTTTATATCGTTTTCGTAGGACACCTATATACAAGTGTCCTACAATACAAGGAGTAACTTAAAAAACTGTGGAAATTAAGAAATGATTTTGGTATCAAATTAAAGCTGAAGATGTCCTCTTTCGAAATCTGTATGGTGTTTAAAAAGTTTATATAAAAAAGTATTGAGAAAAAAGTGAATTACTTTTATTAGATAATTTTATTGGATTAAAAAAATAGTAAAATTTTCAAAAAATCATAACTTTTTTATTTATGATAGTGAAGAAACGATTTATGTCTCAAATTGAAGCTGAAGACGTCCTGTTTCGAAATCTGTATGATATTTAAAAATTTTATATAAAAAAATTTTGAGAAAAAAGTTAATTACTTTTATTAGATAATTTTATTGGATTAAAAAATAGTTAATTTTCAAAAAATCATAATAAATTATAAGTTTAATGAATTCTTATGAAATTATCAGCACTTGTTGAACAAATCACAAGCTATTCAATAAAAGAAGCGGATTTTGAAAATATCTTATAGTTATTGAGATATTAATTTTTAAACATGAACTCACTTTTTTCCAATTTTTAAGCTATATTTCCAAGAATTTTTTATAAAATCAAATGTGTGATGATGTGGATATATATATATGTGTGTCCACAATATAAATTAATATTTTAATAAATAATAATACGAACTACATTCACAGGACTGATAAAATCGATTGATTATTTTGAATGATAATAATATTAATAATTTTATATAGTAACGTTCTCCTTTGTTTTGTACATGTCGTGTGCACAGCATGCTACAGTGATATATCTTTAGCTTTAATTTGTGATATAAATCATTTCTTTATTCCTAGAAATAAGCTTGGAATGATTTTTTAAAGTTTACTTTGCTATTGTTGATTTTATAAAAAAGTCATAATTTAGAACTTCCAATTTTAAGCTATATCTCCCAACATTTTTCATAAATCTTAATAAGTTATGTATCATTTTAAAAAGGAAATATTTAGCTTTAATTTGAGATATAAATCATTTCTGCTACTTTATAAACAAAGTTAGAGTGATTTTTTACATTTTCGTATTTTTCTCGATATTTACGCATCTAAGAGTAAAGATACAAGAGAGCAATATTGTTAAGAATAAAATTTGCTATAACTTTTGTTCTAAAAGTTTTTTGATAACATGCTTTGTTTCCCGAATGTTACCATTAGCTAATAGTAAAACAAAAAATTCATAAAATTTTTAAATTTTCGTATTTTTCTCAATATTGACGCATCTGAGGACAAAAATACAAGAGAGCAATATTGTTAATAACAAAATTTGCAACAACTTTTGTTCTAAAAGTTTTTTGATAGCATGCTTCAATTCCCGAATATTACCATTAGCTAATAGTAAAACAAAGAAATTCATCGAATTTTAAAATTTTTGTATTTTTCTCGATATTGACGCTTCTGAGAGCAAAAATACAATAGAGCAATATTATTAATAACAAAATTTGCAACAACTTTTGTTCAAAAAATTTTTTGATAACATGCTTCGATTTCCAAATGTTACCATTAGCTAATAGTAATACAAGAAAATTCATCAATTTTTTAAATTTTCGTATATTTCTCAATATTGACGCATCTGAGAGCAAATATACAAGGGAGCAATACTGTTAAGAACAAAATTTGCTACAACTTTTGTTCTAAAAGTTTTTTTGTATCATGCTTCGATTTCGGAGTGCTACCACTAACTACTAGTAAAACAACGAAGAACATTAAATTTTCATATTTCTGTATTTTTCTCAATATTGACGCATCTGAGAGCAAAAGTACAATAGAACAATATTGATAAGAATAAAATTTGCTACAACTTTTGTTCTAAAAGTTTTTTCATAACATGCTGGGATTCTCGAATGCTACCATTAGCTACTAGTAAAACAACGAAAACCATTAAATTTTCATATTTTTGTATTTTTCTCAATATTAACGCTAATAATATATAGTATTGATATTAATTAAAGTATCCTCTTTTTCATGCAACAAGCCATTTTGAAAATTCACTTTTAGTTTTTGAGAAATAAATTTTTGAAACAATTTTTTGAATTTTGTAATTTATGCCGATTAAATTTTAAAAATTCGTATAAAATCGATTTCTTGGAATAGGAGTATGAAAATTTCCCAAAGTGTCAACAAAAGTGTCCTCTTTCCAATGAACCAACCCATTTTGAGAAATAACTTTTAGTTTTTGAGAAAAGTTTTGATAAAATGCAATTTTCATGGATAACTTTCAAAATTCGCTATAAAATTCATTTTTTTAAGGACCTTAGTGGAAATATCACCAATTATTAATTAAAGTGTTCTCTTTTTAAAGCAAAAAGCCGTTTTGAAAAATCACTTTTAGTTCTTGAGAAATAAATATTAGAACAATTTTTTTTCGAATTTTGCAATTTTCGCCGATTAAGTTAATATTGACGCATCTGGGAGCAAGAGTAGAAGAGAGCAATATTGGTAAGAATAAAATTTGCTACAACATTTGTTTTAAAAGTTTTTTGATAACATGTTTTATTTTCCGAATGTTACCATTAGCTAATAGTAAAACAAGGAAATTCATCAAATTGTAAATTTTCCTCAATATTGACGCATCTGAGATCAAAAATACAAGAGAGCAATATTGTTAATAACAAAATTTGCAACAACTTTTGTTCTAAGTTTTTTAATAACAAACTTTAATTCCCGAGTGTTACCATTAGCTTATAATAAACAAAGAAATTCATCAAATTTTTGAATTTTCGTATTTTTCTGAATATTGACACATCTGAGAGCAAAAATACAAGAGAGAAATATCGTTAATAACAATATTTGCAACAACTTTTGTTCTAAAAGCTTTTTGATAACATGCTTCAATTCCCGAATGTTACCATTAGCTAATAGTAAAGCAAAGAAATTCATCAAATTTTTAAATTTTCGTATTTTTCTCAATATTGACACATCTGAGAGCAAATATACAAGAGAGTAATATTGTTAAAAATAAGATTAGCTACAACTTTTATTATAAAAGTTTTTTGATAACATGCTCCAATTTCCAAATGTTACCATTAGCTAATAATAAAACAAGGAAATTCATCAAATTTTCGCATTTTTCTCAATATTGACGCATCTGAGAGCAAATATACAAGAGTGCCATATTGTTAAGAATAAAATTTGCAACAACTTTTGTTTTAAAAATTTTTTTGTAACATGCTCCGATGCCCCAATCTTACCAGTAATACTAGTAAAACAAAAAATTCATCAAATTTTCATAATTTCGTACTTTTCTCAATATCTATGCATCTGAGAGCAATAATAGAAGAGAGCAATATTGCTAAGAATAAAATTTGCTACAACTATTGTTCTAAAAGCTTTTTTGGAAGATGCTTTAATTCCCAAGTGTGACCATAGTAAAACAACGAAATTCATCAAATTTTCATAATTTCGTATTTTTCTCAATATCTATGCATCTGACGAGGGGACCTTACGGGTTCGTCATCACCGATTTTGTTCATATTTATAGGGATTGAAGATCAGTACTCGGACATCATTTTCCTGAAGCAGTTCGATCCCATGCTGGAAAATATCCGAGAAAATCGATTTCAAAATTTTCAAAATATTTCGCAACTATAGAAATGCGATAAATTGTATCTTCGTTCATAATGCCGATTAGCCGAGTGGCGTGAGTGGGGCTTTGGATGCCCAAGGTCGCAGGTTCAATCCTTACTGTTCGCTTTATTTTTTTTTATTTTTTCATTATTGATGATAATCATTATTTTTAATGATTATTAACAAATATTAAATAAATTCAAAAATAATATTAAAAACAATAGCATAATATCATCTGTTTATTGTCAAACCAAATAAATAATCCAGATCACGCATACGGATGGCGTAGTGATGACAAAATAATTTATTTATTGTTAAGAGTATTATATAATATGAAATATATTAACAATACGAATAATATACTAACAATACGATAATAACAATATATATTACATTACATTACATAGATTACATATGGGATAAGCGGACTAACCAACCTCGCGGAGCAAGGTATAGATACCTAAGGATCTATTGCACCCCGATAGATATTGTTATCAAATTTTACCGTGCAGTCGCTCTTAACGAACATTAATACCTTGCTCGATAAAAGGTCATTCAAATCCTTTGGGGAGATAAACTGCCACCCAAAAATCGAGAATCTGATACGGTTAACAGCAGGGCATGGGCAGTTCATGTAATATTGATTAAAAATAGTAATCTGTTGTTATTATAATTTATTGTTATATCTATATACAGGGTGCCCGGTATCTTCCGCATCAGAGCATTATACGGTTGTAGGATACATTTTCTGAAGCGATCTTTCTAATAAATTTTTTTCGAAATGTTTATAATAACCGCACGGGAACTGTTTAAAGTCATCCGCTATTGTCCAATAGCGGACGACTTTGATTCACCGAAAAAGTTTATTTCTCTTCCCGTGTCGAATCTATTGGTAAGTACACGTGAGAAACGTGTTTTGATCGGAACGGCGGTTCGTATATTATTCGTATTGTTAATATATTTCATATTATATAATACTCCTAACAATAAATAAATTATTTTGTCATCACTATGCCATCCGTATGCGTAATCTGGATTATTTGGTTTGACAATGAACAGATGACATTGTGCTATTATTTTTAATATTATTTTTGAATTTATTTAATATTTGTTAATAATCATTAAAAATAATGATTATCATCAATAATGAAAAAATAAAAAAAAAATAAAGCGAACAGTAAGGATTGAACCTGCGACCTTGGGCATCCAAAGCCCCACCCACGCCGCTCGGCTAATCGGCATTATGAACGAAGATACAATTTACCGCATTTCTATTGTTGCGAAATATTTTGAAAATTTTGAAATCGATTTTCTCGGATATTTTCCAGCATGGGATCGAACTGCTTCAGGAAAATGATGTCCGAGTACTGATCTTCAATCCCTATAAATATGAACAAAATCGGTGATGACGAACCCGTAAGGTCCCCTTGTGAGAGCAAAAGTAGAAGAAAGCAATATTGCTAAGAATAAAACTTGCTACAACTATTGTTCTAAAAGTTTTTGGATAAGATGCTCCGATTTCCAAATGTTACCATTAGCTAATAGCAAAATAAGGAAATTCATGAAATTTTTAAATTTTTGTATTTTTCTCAACATTGACGCATCTGAGAGCAAAAATACAAGAGAGCAATATTGTTAATAACAAAATTTGCAACAACTCTTGTTCTAAAAGATTTTTGATAACTTGCTTCAATTCCCGAATGTGAAAAATTAAGAGAGTTGGAATAAAATCGATTAAGAATCATATCTTTTAGGGTTTATAACGAACAAAATTTATTAATAAAGTTTTGCCCCATCATTTTTTATTAAGGAGTTATGACGATTTTGAATCACCAAAAACCTTAATTTTTAAGTTTTTTCGTGATAGGGGTGTAATTGAAAAACTAAGAGAGTTGGAATAAAATCGATTAAGAAACATATCTTTTAGGGTTTATAACGAACAAAATTTATTAATAAAATTTTGCCCCATCACTTTCTGTTTAGGAGTTATGATTGATTTGAATCACCAAAAACCTTAATCTTTAAGTTTTCATCGTCTTAGGCATGTGTTAACTCCTCATAAATTGGTTTAAAAGCTTGAAAGACACACCCTGCGATAGAGGCAATTTATGATGAAAGGTGTCTATAGTCTTTTTCTTTTTCTTTAGGGATTTCTGGCTATCTTCAAGAGGTGGTAAATTTGGTCGCATATTTTCGATTACTTCTTTAAAATGTTCTACTGCAATCTGGACTTTTAGGGCATCTAATTGAATTTTTTGCAACTGGTTGTACAAAATATCAACATGTGGCATAACTTTGGCAAAACAAATCAGCCAAAACAAAAAGCAATTATCTTCGAGTCATTTAACAAATCCAGCAGCCTTCGAAGTTGTTTCTGCATTCTATTTTTTTAGCTATCCTATTTCAATATTTTCAAAACGTGTGAGAATTTCCTCTTTGAAAGTAAATATAGTTTGGACCATTTGCGATTTGGTGATCCAACGCTGAGATCTGGCCAGCAGAATTCAAATTTTCATATTTTCGCATTTTTCTCAATATTGACGCATCTGAGCGCAAAAATAAAACAGAGCAATATTGGTAAGAATAAAATTTGCTACAACTTTTGTTCTAAAAGTTTTTTTTGTGTCATGCTCCGATTTCCGAGTGCTATCATTAACTACTAATAAAACAACGAAAAACATTAAATTTTCATACATTTGTATTTTTCTCAATATTAACGCATCTGAGAGCAAAAATACAATAGAGCAATATTGGTAAGAATAAAATTTGCTACAACTTTTGTTTTAAAAGTTTTTTTGTAACATGCTCCGATTCCCGAGTGCTACCATTAACTACTAGTAAAACAACGTAAAACATCAAATTTTCATATTTTCGCAATTTTCTCAGTATTGATACATCTGAGAGCAAGAGTAGAAGAGAGCAATATTGGTAAGAATAAAATTTGCTACAACTTTTGTTCTAAAAGTTTTTTTGTATCATGCTTCGATTCCCGAATAGTACCATTAATTACTAGTAAAACAACGAATTCATCAAATTTTCATATTTTCTTATTTTTCTTAATATTGACGCATCTGAGAGCAAGAGTAGGAGAGAGCAATATTGGTAAGAATAAAATTTGCTACCACTTTTGTTCTAAAAGTTTTTTTGTATCATGCTCCGATTCCCGAATGGTACCATTAACTACTAGTAAAACAACGAAAAACATTAAATTTTCATATTTTTGTATTTTTCTCAACATTGACGCATCTGAGAGCAAAAGTAGAAAAGAGCAATATTAGTGACAATAAAATTTGCAACAACTTTTGTGCAAAAAGTTTTTTTGTATCATGCTCCAATTTTCGAGTGCTACCCATTACCTTGTAGTAAAACAACGAATTCTTCAAATTTTCATATTTTCGCATTTTCTTCAATATTGACGCATCTGAGAGCAAAAATACAACAGAGCAATATTGGTAAGAATAAAATTTGCTACAACTTTTGTTCTAAAAGTTTTTTTGTAACATGCTCCGATTCCCGAATGCTACCATTAATTACTAATAAAACAACGAATTATTCAAATTTTTAGATTTTCGCAATTTTCTCAATATTGATGCATCTGAGAGCAAGAGTAGAAGAGGGCAATATTGGTAAGAATCAAATTTGCTACAACTTTTGTTCTAAAAGTTTTTTTGTATCATGCTTCGATTCCCGAATGGTACCATTAATTTCTGGTAAAACAACGAATTCATCAAATTTTCATATTTTCTTATTTTGCTTAATATTGACGCATCTGAGAGCAAGAGTAGAAGAGAGCAATATTGGTAAGAATAAAATTTGCTACAACTTTTGTTCTAAAAGTTTTTTTGTAACATGCTCCGATTCCCGAATGCTACCATTAGTACTAGTAAAACAACGAAACATAAAATTTTCATATTTTCTTATTTTGCTCAATATTGACGCATCTGAGAGCAAGAGTAGAAGAGAGCAATATTGGTGACAATCAAATTTGCTACAACTTTTGTTCTAAAAGTTTTTTTGTAACATGCTCCGATTCCCAAATGCGACCAATAATTACTAGTAAAACAACGAATTCTTCAAATTTTCGTATTTTCGCAATTTTCTTAATATTGACGCATCTGAGAGCAAGAGTAGGACAGAGCAATATTGGTAAGAATAAAATTTACTACCACTTTTGTTCTAAAAGTTTTTTTGTATCATGCTCCGATTCCCGAATGGTACCATTAGTTTCTAGTAGAACAACGAATTCATCAAATTTTCATATTTTCTTATTTTTCTTAATATTGACGCATCTGAGAGCAAGAGTAGAAGAGAGCAATATTGGTAAGAATAAAATTTACTACCACTTTTGTTCTAAAAGTTTTTTTGTATCATGCTCCGATTCCCGAATGGTACCATTAGTTTCTAGTAGAACAACGAATTCATCAAATTTTCATATTTTCTTATTTTTCTTAATATTGACGCATCTGAGAGCAAGAGTAGAAGAGAGCAATATTGGTAAGAATAAAATTTACTACCACTTTTGTTCTAAAAGTTTTTTTGTATCATGCTCCGATTCCCGAATGGTACCATTAGTTTCTAGTAGNAGTTAAAAAATTAATATCTCAAAAACTAAAAGAGATTTTCCAAAGCGGCTTTCTTTATTGGAAAGCGCATACTTTACTTGGTAATTGGTGAAAATTTCATAAACATTTTCCAAGAAATCGATTTTTCACGATTTTTTAAGTTTCAACGAATTTTTAATAAAATCGATTGAGTTAAAAAATTAATATCTCAAAAACTAAAAGAGATTTTCCAAAGCGGCTTTCTTTATTGGAAAGCGCATACTTTAGTTGATAATTGGTGAAAATTTCATAAACATTTTCCAAGAAGCCGATTTTTCACGATTTTTTAAGTTTCAACGAATTTTTAATAAAATCGATTGCGTTAAAAAATTAATATCTCAAAACCTAAAAGAGATTTTCCAAAATGGCTTTTTTTATTGGAAAGCGCATACTTTACTTGGTAATTGGTGAAAATTTCATAAACATTTTCCAAGAAACCGATGTTTCACGATTTTTTAAGTTTCAACGAATTTTTAATAAAATCGATTGCGTTAAAAAATTAATATCTCAAAAACTAAGAGATTTTCCAAAACGGCTTTTTGCATTAGAAAGAGGATACTTTAATTGGTAATTGGTGAAAATTTCATAAACATTTTCCAAGAAATCGATTTTTCACGATTTTTTTAGTTTCAACGAATTTTTAATAATATTGATTGAGTTAAAAAATTAATATCTCAAAAACTAAAAGAGATTTTCCAAAGCGGCTTTCTTTATTGGAAAGCGCATACTTTACTTGGTAATTGGTGAAAATTTCATAAACATTTTCCAAGAAACCGATTTTTCACGATTTTTTAAGTTTCAACGAATTTTTAATAAAATCGATTGCGTTAAAAAATTAATATCTCAAAAACTAAAAGAGATTTTCCAAAATGGCTTTTTTTATTGGAAAGCCCATACTTTACTTGGTAATTGGTGAAAATTTCATAAACATTTTCCAAGAAACCGATTTTTCACGATTTTTTTAGTTTCAACGAATTTTTAATAAAATCGATTGAGTTAAAAAATTAATATCTCAAAAACTAAAAGAGATTTTCCAAAGCGGCTTTCTTTATTGGAAAGCGCATACTTTACTTGATAATTGGTGAAAATTTCATAAACATTTTCCAAGAAATCGATTTTTCACGATTTTTTAAGTTTCAACGAATTTTTAATAAAATCGATTGAGTTAAAAAATTAATATCTCAAAAACTAAAAGAGATTTTCCAAAGCGGCTTTCTTTATTGGAAAGCGCATACTTTACTTGATAATTGGTGAAAATTTCATAAACATTTTCCAAGATATCGATTTTTCACGATTTTTTAAGTTTCAACGAATTTTTAATAAAATCGATTGAGTTAAAAAATTAATGTCTCAAAAACTAAAAGTGATTTTCCAAAGCGGCTTTCTTTATTGCAAAGCGCATACTTTACTTGATAATTGGTGAAAATTTCATAAACATTTTCCAAGAAGCCGATTTTTCACGATTTTTTTAGTTTCAACGAATTTTTAATAAAATCGATTAAGTTAAAAAAATAATATCTCAAAAACTAAAAGAGATTTTCCAAAGCGGCTTTCTTTATTGGAAAGCGCATACTTTACTTGATAATTGGTGAAAATTTCATAAACATTTTCCAAGAAATCGATTTTTCACGATTTTTTAAGTTTCAACGAATTTTTAATAAAATCGATTGAGTTAAAAAATTAATATCTCAAAAACTAAAAGAGATTTTCCAAAACGGCTTGTTGCATTAAAAAGACGATACTTTAATTGGTAATTGGTGAAAATTTCATAAACATTTTCCAAGAAATCGATTTTTCACGATTTTTTAAGTTTCAACGAATTTTTAATAAAATCGATTGAGTTAAAAAATTAATATCTCAAAAATTAAAAGAGATTTTCCAAAACGGCTTTTTGCATTAAAAAGAGGATACTTTAACAGGTAATTGGTGAAAATTTCATAAACATTTTCCAAGAAATCCATTTTTCAAGATTTTTTAAGTTTCAACGAATTTTTAATAAAATCGATTGAGTTAAAAAATTAATATCTCAAAAACTAAAAGAGATTTTCCAAAACGGCTTTTTGCATTAAAAAGAGGATAATTTAAATGGTAATTGGTGAAAATTTCATAAACATTTTCCAAGAAGCCGATTTTTCACGATTTTTTTAAGTTTCAACGAATTTTTAATAAAATCGATTGAGTTAGAAAATTAATATCTCAAAAATTAAAAGAGATTTTCCAAAACGGCTTTTTGCATTAAAAAGAGGATACTTTAATTGGTAATTGGTGAAAATTTCATAAACATTTTCCAAGAAGCCGATTTTTCACGATTTTTTTAGTTTCAACGAATTTTTAATAAAATTTTTCTCAATATTTTTCCAATCCAACCCAACGATTATTACACATCATTTTAAAGAGAAAGCTTTAAGCTTTAATTTAAAACAAGTTTCATTCCTTAATTTCAATAAACACGACTTTTATAAATCTTTATAAATCAACAAAACAAAGTAACGAAACATAGGCAACCCAATATACACGCGCGTCGAATTTGCCACATAAACACCAAAATTAATTTAATAATAAAAAATTAAGTACCTCTCATTCCAAAATAAAACCACGTCCTATTAGGATTCTCAAATTGAGTCCCACAACAATCATGTTTAGTCCAAAGGTTGAATTCAACATCAGGAATCTCAGGGATATATCCTTTTCCCACATTGGCTGCAGCAGTTGTAATTACTAAAAATGATCAATACAGATTGATTAAAGTTAAAAAGCTTTGAAATGGGATAACTCACCAGTTTCACTGGTTGGGACAAGATCGACTTTGGCGAGATTTGCAGAATCAAAGTTGCAAAAGAAGTCAAAACCGCCGCAATGAATTTTTTTATCCATGATTTTTCTGGATTTTACATCCTGTTCGAATCGCACACCCCTAAACAAACCGCGCTGTATCATTAATTCGTTTAATTAATTTATTATTAGGTACTTACGGATCATTTGCGGGCGATCTTTCGCACAAAAAGAGCACCAAACAACAACAACGACCCGATTTTATGAGAAACTAATTGACGTTTTTCGTTATTTTGATGTTTGCTGATGTCAGCTGGTTTTGTTTTGATTCGAAACGAGGTTAGGACGCGTTTCAGGGATTTTCAGGGATATATTTCGTTTAATTTTCGGGTTACATTAACTTCTATCTCCTTTTTTTACGATGTTTACTTTCACCTGTCATTTTTCCTGCAAAGAAAAAGATTCCTGTAATTTCTTTTTACCATTTCGGTGTTTAAATCATAGATGGCGCTTCTAGGAAATAATAATAATAATAAATTAAATTCTCCAAGAACGAATTTATTCCAAATATATTATAAATGGAGTTTGGGCGAGGATTATAATATAGCAGAACAAAAAATAAAAATTTTTAAGTATCCTACACACGATTTTAGACGACTAGAATCATTTTGACATACTTAAATGTCATTTAGACAACTTCAAAAATGCCCAAAAAGCGTTTAGACACTTTTTGAAAACTTTAGACATTCATAGAACCATCTGGATAACTAAAGAAACGCTTAAATAGCTTTCGGGGACTTTTTGACATGTATAAATGTCATCTGGGAATCTCCAAAAAGCGTTTAGACACTTTTTAATAATCATGGAAACATTTGGTAATGCTTAAATAACCTACTAAATCAATAATAAGCGTCCAGAGACATTTTGACATACTTAAGTGTCCTTTAGACATCTTCAAAAATGTCCAAAAAGCGTTTAGACACTTTTTGAAAACTTTAGACATTCATAAAACCGCCTGGGTAACTAAAGAAACGCTTAAATAGCTTCTGGGGACTTTTTGACATGTATAAATGTCATCTGGGAATCTCCAAAAAGCGTTTAGACACTTTTTAATAATCATGAAAACATTTAGAAATGCTTAAATAACCAACTAAATCTATAATAAACGTCTAGAGGCATTTTGACACACTTAAGTGTCATTTAGACAACTTCAAAAATGTTCAAAAAGCGTTTAGACACTTTTTGAAAACTTTAGACATTCATAGAACCATCTGGGTAACTAAAGAAACGCTTAAATAGCTTCTGGGGACTTTTTGACATGTATAAATGTCATCTGGGAATCTCCAAAAAGCGTTTAGACACTTTT
>NW_019281606.1:0-15884 GCF_000648695.1 Onthophagus taurus | reverse complement strand
TTATGAATAATCGAGTGTTTACGTTAAGGTTTATATCAGTTGGATCAGATCTCACAATACGCACGTCCGTATCGCTTGAATGACCGACATAAAACCCTCACTGTATTCTAGGCCTCCTACAACTCTTAGGCCCACTTTTACCACCTCTTGATAAATTTATCTGATAGATAAATCGAGGTCTTAGCCAATGAGAGCGCTTAAAACCGCCGTAACCATGGTAACTATCCTCTAGATAGCTTATCAGGAGGATGGTAAAAGGGGGCCTTAGAGCACTACGCTGTAAGTTAAAAACCCGTTTGCTAGCGGGAGTGTTTCCCCACGCTAAAATGGCTTTGTATAAGCGCGAAGTAAGCGGTTTTCACTACCTCTAGTTCCACCTTGACAATAAGGTTTCGTAGCAAAAAAAGATGTTTTCTGAAATTTTCTTACTTATAGCGTCAACATGATGATCGAACTTCAATATTGGAGTGGTTATGTGAACTCCCAAGAATTTACCAAACTTCTCTGACTGAAAAATTTCTCTGACTTAAAATCATTCTGACTGTTTTACCATTTACGTGCTCTATCTAGAACCAATTCTGATCTTTGAATGACCTCTTCAGCTTCATTGCTTCGGATAATGTCTTGTTATTACCAAAATGTCAGAGGTGTTCGTACGAAGACACCTACTCTTCTGAATTCGTTGTGTGAGTCTTGTTTTGATGTTGTGGCCTTGTCGGAGACATGGCTCTCCGATGATATTTTTGACGCTTAATTTTGTCCCGATGATTGGATTACGTTTCGGAGGGATCGTAATTTTGCTGCGCGTGGCCTGTCTAGGGGAGGTGGCGTTTTAATTTCTCTTAAGAACACCCTAAAAGCAAGCCAGCTTGATCTCTCTGATTTATCCAGAGTGGCACCAGTAATTGATGTAGTAGGAGTCAAGATTCAGGGTGTACGTGGGAAAATAATATATGTTTTTGCTTTATATATACCACCTTCTGTCACTTTTGATGCATTTGAACTATTTTTTGACAAGTTTAATTCGTTTTACTATCTGGCTAATGAATGCGTTGTTCTTCTTGTTGATTTTAATGTCCCTTCCTATGCTACCATTGGCCTTAACGACCTTAACAAATTTCCGACATTTTCATGATTTTCGTCAGTACAATTCAATTGTGAACACCAACGATCTGATCTATGCCAATATGAGCTGCGCAGTCACTCGCGATCTCGATCCGTTGCTTGCTGAGGATTCCCATCATCCCGCTTTAGCGGTTGTTCTGGATTATGCGGTTTTTATGTTTAAGCATCGTGGCCTACCCACCTATAACTTTAAGCGTGCAGACTATCCTTTGTTGTATCGGATGTTGGGTGAGGTGAATTGGTCGGACCTGGATGGTATTAGAATGGTAGATGATGCATGCCGGCTTTTTTATAACAAGCTACACGATGTTTTTAATTTAGCAGTGTCTAAAACTGTGAGAAATTCTACGAATTGTCGTTGGCCTGCTTGGTTCACGAAGGAGGTAAAGGATTGTATTCGCATGAAGGAGAATATGCGCGCAAGGCATAAGCGTAGTGATTCACTGTATTGTCTGAATAAATTTAAACACTACAAATGTCTATCGAAACACTTCATGCATATAATGCGTACATGAACGATGTTGAGCGAGCTTTGATTTCTGATCCCAGTACCTTCTGGGCCTATGTTCGGTCACGGAAGGGCGGTACTCGCATTCCAGGCCTGATGACAAGTGGAAACCTGGAGTTCAGTTCGGGTCGACATTCAATCTGATCCTGTTGTTATAGAGTCTGATTTCACCGATCATAGTCTTTGTTTGTCAGTGGAGAGCTTCAGCTTGAAGGAGGTTGAGGATGCGTTGAAGCGTACAAAGAATACTCTTACTGCTGGAGTTGATGGGATACCGAGCTTTTTACTGAAGCCGTGCTTCGATTCTGGCCTTTCGATTTTCAATCTGGTCCTGTCTACTTCTACCTTTCCGTCGTTATGGAAAGAGTCATACGTCTGTCCAATTTTGAAGAAGGGCAACCCTGCTGAGATTGTGAAATACAGACCTATATCGCTGCTGTGTGGTTTCTCGAAGACTTTTGAAAGCGTTCTTTTCAAGCACATCTCATATCATTTAAGCAAGTACATAAGCCCAGTCCAACACGGATTTGTTTGTGGTCGATCCACTGTCACCAATCTGACATGCTTTGCCCAATTTGTTGCTGATGTAATCGACGCTAGAGGGCAGGTAGATGCTGTGTATCTCGACTTTCGGAAGGCGTTTGATCAGCTGGATCACTTTATCTTATTGAAAAAGCTGAGTAACTTTGGATTAAGTGNGGTTACCAAAATTAGTAAAATTAAAATTTCTCTGACTTAAAATCATTCTGACTGTTTTCCCATCATTCAAACACAACTCATTCGCGATGCACCAGTTACGTGCTCTATTTAGAACCAATTCTGATCTTTGAATGACCTCTTCAGCTTCATTGCCTCGGATAATTAATGTGGCATCGTCAGCATATAATAAACAGTCAATGTCCCTAAAATAATACGGAAAGTCATTGAAAAACATCAAAAACAAAAGAGGACCAAGGATAGAACCCTGTGGAACACCCCTAGTCAAACTGACTCTCTCCGATGTCGCTTGACCACAAGTCACCTGTTGCGTTCTGCCGGACAAATAAGATCGGATTAGAGCAACACTTTTATCGTCAAAATTATAAACATTGCGAAGTTTATCAATAAGAATTGGATGAGAAACTGTATCGAATGCGCGAGACAAGTCCAATAACAATGACATACAGTATTCACGCTTTTCAAAGCTGTCAAGACAGATATTCACATATTTAACTACCGCGTCAGAGGTGCACCTACCCCTACGAAAGCCAAACTGATGAGGGTGCAATAAATTATTTTGGTCCAAGTATGCGATGATTCTATTGAAAAGGGCCCTTTCAAATATTTTGGAAAAGGTGGGCAGAATACTTATAGGACGAAAATTAGCATTGTTATTCTTATCTGCGCCTTTAAATATTGGAATTACATTAGCTATTTTTAATAAGTCAGGAAATACGCCAGATGAAAAGGAAAGATTCACCAATCGTGTAAGGGGCGCCACATATAGGCCGGTGTTACTTCTCACAAAGTTTGCAGAAATGCCATAAATGTCTTTAGAGTTACTAGATTTTAAACTGCAAAGCAGATCACGAACTTCAATCGGCGTAACTTCACAACACGAAAAGTACACGCCTTCTGGAGGCAGCGTGTGACAAACGTCCATAGCGCAAACAGTTGAATCTGGCAAACCTCGAACCACCTCGTCAGCAATGCCAATAAAAAAATTATTTAATTCATTAGGGTTTAAATGAGAAGTGTCATCATTCATACCACTACGCCTAGTATTATTAATAAGATTCCACATTGCTTTTGGTTTATTCTTGCACTGCTTAATAACTTCACTCGAAGCCTTCTTTTTTGCATCAGAAATCGCCTTTCTATATTGAATTCTAAGTTTATTTTTAGCATGAAGTAAGTCATGCGTTTTAAATTTTCTATAAAGCTCACAAGAAGAGTTATACATTTCCCTTATCTGTTTCAAATCATTGTTAAACCAATTGAGGCCGTCATCACAAGACCGGAGATTTATTTTACATACAGGAAAAGACGCATGAAAAGCGATCTTTGAATCAGACTTGCATTAGTCTTGCAGGTACAACCCCACAGTTGGATTCCGTATGTCCATTTTGGTTTTAATACTTCCTTGCATATTAGCAACTTGGTGATAACGTAGATTTTCTGCCAATAAGCCAATATAGGTGTCTAAATTTGATATCAAGTTCCTCACGTTTTTTTTTGACGTGACCTTCCATTTGAGTTTGGCATCCAGCGTCATACCAAGATATTTTGCGGATTGCATTGCCATTTATGTGTACTGGGACATAGTTTTATATTTAGTTTTATTAGCCATCGTTTGGTCCAGTTTTTTATTGAATTGAATGCCAATTGTAACTTATTTGCTGCAACTACTTCATTTTCTGCAACAGCCAAGATCGCTGTGTCGTCTGCGAATGTAGTTGTCAACGTTTCTGGTACTTGAGGAAGGTCAAATGTGTAGAGTAAGTACAATGCTGGGCCAAGCACATTTCCTTGACGAACTCCAGCTCGTATTTCATGTATTGGTCAATAAGCGTTTTCGTATTTTACTCTAAAATATCGATCAGAAAGATATTTGGTCTAGTTTGTACCATCTAACCAGACTTTGTCGAAAGCTTGTGCAACATCCAAAAATACGGCGGAGCAAACTTTATTTTCTTCCATTGCTATTTCGATAGTATTCGTTATTTTATGCACTTGGTCTATTGTTGCATGTTTATTCCGAAACCCAAATTGATGGGTTGGTAGTAGGGCTTTTTCTTCTATGACAGGTTTTAGTCTTTTTTTCAATTTTTCAAGCAGTTTTGATAGTAAGGGTAATAATGAGATTGGCCTATATGATGTAACATCTGTGAGGTTTTGGTATCATTATTATTTCAGCAACTTTCCATATGCTTGGGAAGTATTTCTGTTTAAAAGCAGCATTAATTATGTGTAATAGTTTTGTCATCGTCAGTTTTGGTCTACTCATTTCTTTATATTTAGTTTTTGTATTTCATAATACAGTTCTTTCATTCTTACACATGGTATATTACTCTGCTAATCACTTTGAAATACGCTAGGGACACTCTTTAGCATAGTTGTTGGACTGTCTGATGTAAAAGTTTCTTTCAGATGTTCAGCAAACAAATTCACTTTTTCTTGATTGCTCTTAGCCCAATTTCCATTATTATTTCAAATTGGAGGTGTATGTGTTTTTGGAACTTTAAGCTTTCTTATTGCCTTCCACAGAGAATAATCAGTACTGGCATCGTCAGTAAGGTCTTTTAAGTTCATCTTTGTGGCTACCTGTTAATGCTCTTAATTCGGCTGTTATTTTATTTCATTTAGTTTTATCACTAGGAATTCTATTGGTTTGCCATTTCTTTCTTGCTTTCCGTTTTTCTGCAATTTTATCTCTAATGAATTTAGGATAAATATTAGATTTAGGTTTTGGTGTTAAAATTGGTGTTGAGGCCCAAGCTGCGTTTTGTATGTCTTTTAAGAACTTTTCTACTTCATTGTCAATGTCTTCGTTTATTTTCATAAGAGCATTAAGATGAATTTTATTATCTAATGTTTGTTGAAATACGAAGTTAAGCGATATATTTTTCCTAATAAAAAAATCAAGCAGGTCCGGAATTTTACTTTTATCTGTTGGCTAGTTAGTTGGCTTTCCAGTGGAGAGCACCTCACAATTTAGGGCCTCTATTGCATGGTTCAGTTCTCTTCCTTTTGTATTTTTGTATTTTTCAAGCGAGAACACCAAGACATATGTTTTGCATTAAAGTCTCCTCCAAGTATAAATTTGTTGTCAAGAATTTCCTGATAATCTTCTCTTTTGAGATTATGTCTCG
Source organism: Onthophagus taurus (assembly GCF_000648695.1). Classification (NCBI taxonomy): domain Eukaryota; kingdom Metazoa; phylum Arthropoda; class Insecta; order Coleoptera; family Scarabaeidae; genus Onthophagus; species Onthophagus taurus. The sequence continues at coordinate 10,400 of NW_019281606.1, read as the reverse complement.
GTGGTATGTACGTTGCTCCTACAGATTTTAAGCCATTAGCAGTTTAAACTTTTACCACTGTAGTTTGGTGTTGTTCAGTACTAAATGTATTGTTCAAATAGTGGTCAACATTCCTTTTAATAATAATTGCACTTCCACCTCGAGCCGCATTATATGTTTATATACGATTCTCGTGTAAAATGAGTTTCGGAGATAACACATATATCAATATTGTTTTCTTTAAGTATTATTGGTAGTTATTGCAATTCCACAGCATTACTTTTAGTTGCTGCTTTTTAGACATTTTGATTTCTTTTTTGGATCGCTCCTTGGTTTAAATTGCTTTCAATGAAATCTAGACGAGCATATAATGTTTTTATTATTTCTTCTTGTTGAAGTATTTTTTCTAGTATTAGATCTAATTTACTGTCAGCCTTCTTATCGATTAATGTACTTACAATTTTCTCTGTAGTTTCACCACCTGCTTTTTCGGTATACGAGCCTGGCTTTATTTTATATGAATTTATTGTTTTCTTATTTCTGATGGCTTGTAGTTCCTTAATCACAATGCATCCTAGGTAGTTAGCTGGATGATTTTCTCCACAGTTGAAACATTTAGCCGGGATTTCTTTGGCTTTAATGCATTCGTGGATCCAGTGTTCACCAGCACATTTAACACATCTCGGATTTTTGTGGCAGTAAGCTTTGTTGTGATTTTGACACGCATTCCTAATAATGCTCTGACCTGAACAAATTGTTAATTATCATTTATGCTCTGACCAGATCAAGGCGAGGTATCGGGATACTGATTGCCAATGTTGAAGAGATTTCGTTTCTGGGTTAGAAAATGGATCATGGACTGTCTTGGACCAATCATATTGATTTCCTTGCTGGCAAGATCAGTCATTTCTCCTATGCCATTCGGATTATTTCCAGATCAGCTGGCATTGAGGCAGCATTAAGTGCCTATTATGCTTATGTCCATTCCTTGCTAAGATATGGAGTTGTCTTTTGGGGCCGTGGTGTTGGTATAGATAGAATCTTCATACTACAGAAGAGGTGTGTAAGAGCAATCTTTGGTCTAAAAAATACTGATAGCTGTAGAAGTTACTTTAAAGACTATAAAATACCTACCTTGTATGGAATTTATATTCTGGAATGTGCTGTATTGGTTAGGAAGAATTATATTGGAAGAATTGAATTATATTATAACAAATTCTTTTCAGTAAGCATCTTTGATGCTTCTCTGTACTTTTCTTCCGAATTAAGATTCAGTTTTACTATGTTTGCTTTCAATTTCCGAAGACAGTTTAGATGGCGAGGTTTCAATTTTACGTTTTTTGTTTCTTTTAGCTTGCTTTATTATCCAGTCAGTCTCCAAAGCTAACTCATCTTCATCTGTGGTATACACCACTTTGGTGGTTACTGGAGGGTTAAGATTTTGTTGGGTTTTTAGACCTTCTATAATACCCCTCAGGTCTCATCTATTTGTTTCTGAAGAGTAGCTTCATTTTAGTGTGTTGCTCCTTTATTTGTTCGATTTCTTTTTTAAGTTCGGCGGAATGTGTTCTTTCTTTTTTTGGGGAATTTAACAGGGAAAATTGTGACGAATGAATTATTTGCATTTACTTTAAATTTATTCAAAATAAATGTGTTCGTTTCATTGTTGCAGTTGTTATTTCCCGGACTTCGCGACGAACAGCTATAGGTCAAGACTTAAAGTTCAGTTTACTATCTACGGCTGGTATTGGAGAAAATCCCTTGGGACATTTCGAAACGGAACAATCCCGACACGTGTGTGCATCAGGACGTTTAAGTCTCGAGGAATCAACGGTAATTTTAAATTGGACCGCCGAAGAAAATATACATTTCAACAAAAGCAACGTGACGTTCACGTAAGTTCCATTTATTTTATTAATATTAAAGTTATTATTTCGGCGTTTATATCTGAAGTTTGTGTCACCTGAGGTGGCATTAAGTGCAAGTGCAAAGTGAACTTGGGGGACGTGTTTGTCGAACGTGATGTCTGGTGAACTTGTAAACTATTGAATTTAAAGTTGGCTCTCTGCCAAAGCTTGCCGCTCTTCTTATTCCAACACTACTCCATTCGATATGAGATCTCGAGAGAAGAAGCTACAAGTAAAAATAATAGCGGTTTATTTTTATATAATAAACCGTAAAAATGCGAAACGATTTTAACGAGTACAAAAATAGTGCGCGCAAAGGAAATCGCATCTTTTCCGTTTTCTGTATTCTGTGTTTCAGTTCCGCGCAACTTTTTTATTTCAAGGTTGAAAATCCTCTCTTTACCTTTGAAAACTTGGGCTAACCGACGTTTGAAAAAAAAGTCATTTTCCTTACCCCTTTTTCCTTTTCTGGCTTAGTGTTCCGTATGCTTCAATGTTAATAAAAATGTAAAAGCTAAAGATGAAAGAACGACCCCATTAACCTTACCTACTACTACCTACGTGATGACAGAAATAAACTTTTCTCTTTGTTTTTCCACCTACTTTATATGCCGATATTTTCGATGTCTTTAGAGTAATTTTCTTGTATTTAGGAATTAAAAATGAACAACGTCTGCATGTATCAAATACACCTCCAAATGATCAAGCTAATTACTAGTGGGCAGCAGTTATGGAATCGAATTTTAAAAACCTATACAGGTGTTCCGGTGACTCGGGGCTAAAAATTAACCTCATAATATACTAGAGCAAAAATGATGACGATTCGATGACCATTTATAGGTACAGGGTAAACAAATATCAAGCAAAATCATTGAACCAATTTTCGGGCGGCGGCAACCATGCTATACAGGTGTCCCTAAAATTTGTTTGCTCAGAACTTTTTTGTTCGCTCGTAACCCTATATTTATTTTTGTACTATTTAATAGAAAATTTATTTTAGAAACGTTTATCATTCTTTGAAAATTTTGATAACATTGACCGTTTTCGTGTAATACGCGAAAATATTAAGCTTCGATTTCAATGGTAACACTAAAAAATAAAAATCTTCGAAAAAGACAAGGTTGGCCATGACAATTAAAAAAAAACAAATTGAGCTGTCAACTTGCTTATGTCGTTTAAACACAAACGATAATTTTTTGTTAGTTAAGTTTTTATTAATTTTAAGTGTTCAAAATGGAGAATTACACATTTAGTGAACCAACTGACATGATTTTGACATTAGGGCAATGTCATGGAAACGCCGTAGCAGCCACTAAGATTAGTCCGAAGACCCGAACTAGAAGGAGATATTCTAGACTACGTACAAGAAAATACTACAGCTAGTACTTTGGATATGGCGAGGCACTTTTTAACTTCAAAAACAATTGTCTGGAGTGTTCTTTACGAGCAACAGCTTTATCCATTTCATTGTTACAAAGTTCAGGAAGTTCGACTGGCTGATTACCCACTGCGACTGCAATATTGCCAAATAATGCAGCACAAAATCCAAATTGATGATCAGTTTTTAGAAAAAGTGCTTTTTACAGATGAATCCACTTTTTCTAAAGATGGAATCATCAATTTGAGAAATTTACATAGTTGGGCGGACGAAAATCCAAGATTTAAGAAAACTTGGAAATCACAATGGAGCTTTTCTCTTAACGTTTGGGCTGGCATTGTGGGCGATGTAATTATTGGACATACATACAGGCGACATTTAGAGGAATTAGATGATTTTTTAGATGACGTTCCTTTAAACACAAGGCAAACAATGCATGATGGTGCTCCTGCGCATAGCACACAGGCTGTCCAAGAATTTCTGAGGGAACGTTTTCCGGGACGGTGGATTGGACGAGAAGTAGGTGCACCGATAAGTTGGCATCCCCGATCGCCGGATCTTACACCTGTAGATTTTTATTTATGGGGACGCGTTAAATCGTTAGTTTACTGCGTTGAAATAACTTCAGTTGATCAACTGAGGTTGCAAATTGTTGATTGATTTGATCAGCTTCGAACTGAGATCAATGTTCTCCGCAGAGTGCGCTTTAATTTAAGACGGCGATATCAGGCACTGTTTTTGAACATCTGCTTTAGTATTTTTTTCTTCTTTTTTATTTATTACTATTTGTTTATAATTTTATTGTTCTTGTTAATATTTTTGTTAGAATTTTTGTTATGTTCTTGTTTGTTGTTACCGTAAAAATTAAATTTATTGTTTTGGAAATTACATTCTTTTATTCAACTAATATAAATTAACACTGGATTTAACTAAATCTGCACTTAGAAATTTATGCAAATAATGGTTATTAGCTCAGTTCGTTTTTCAATTGTCATCGCCAACTCAGATCTTGCGGAATATGTTTCCTTTTTTTGTTTGTTACGATTAAAATCAAAGCTTAACATTTTCGCGTATAACTCGAAAACGATCAATGTTATCAAAATTTTCAAAGAGTGATAAAAATTTCTAAAATAAATTTTTTATTAAATAGTACAAAAATAAATGTAGGGTTACGAGCGAACAAAAAAGTTCTGAGCAAACAAATTTTAGGGACAGCCTGTATAGCATGGTTGGAAAAATGTGTTAAAATTTGTAATATCTTGGCCATTTGAAGACTTTTATAATAATTTTTTTTTATGAATCGTCATCATTTTTGCTCTAGTATATGATGGTTAATTTTATGCCCCGCGTCACCGGAACATCCTGTATAAGCCTGGATTTTTGTCCGTATCATATAAGAAAGTTATGACGTTGCAAACATTTAAAATCAACAATTATGCGTGATTTTCGTAGTTTTTGGGGAAAATCTGCTTGTATAATTAAGTAAGCGCTGGTTATTATACAGGGTGGGTCAGAAAGAAAGGGAAATCCGTATACCGGAGATACTAGATACCAAAATATGATGATTTAACCTAACATCTCTTATACAAATGTCAGTGGTTTTCGAGGCAAAAGGTGTTGAAAGTTAAATTCTTATTTCGAAATTTCTTGATAATTTTGAAGCTTTTTGTGCTATTAGCATAAGATTTGGTGGTTTTATGTTTTCAAGCATGAGAAATACGAATTTGAAACTTGTTTTGTTATTGCTCGTAGAGGGCGCTAGATACACGCTGCTCGTTCGATAAATCAAATCATAAGTTTTTTGGCTGTGGAGCTACGACCAATAAGAGCTACAAATCACAAAAAGCATTCAATTTTACATAAAAAAGGTACTCTTATTTAAATTGTCTAAGTCTATCGGTTTTCGAATTATTTACTTTTAAATGTTTAAATATATTTTTTCTTCTAAAATTTTTTTTTTGTTTCGACAATTGCTTGTTAATTGTCAACATTGATCTAATTTCCGTGTGCAATAATCATTTTTACCAACAATAAAGTTATTACCAATATGAAAATGCCACGACGTAATCAGTTTTCTAATAGTGAGAAATCCAGATTTAAAGCCACTGGATTTTTGAATATAGTCACAATATTCTATTGTTATTAATTAATTGTTAATGTTATCGATTATTATCGTTACTAATTGCTATAGTTACTGTGTGTTATTGATTTTAAATGTTAACCTTAAAATTACTTTGAAACAATTAAAAGCAGATAACTTGGAAACCAGTAGACTTAGGCAATGTAAGCAAGACTACCTTTTTGTGTAGAATTGAAAGCTTCTTCAGATTTTTGGTTTTAATTCACCATACCTCAACTGACAAAATAGTCATGACTTGATATTTCAAACGTGCAGTGTGTATCTAGCGCCCTCTACGAGTAATCACAAAACAAATTTCGTATTTCTTATGCTGGAAAACATATAACTACCAAATTTTATGTTAATAGTACAAAAAGCTTCAAAATTATCAAGAAATTTCTAAATAAAAATTTAACTTTCAACCTTGTGCCTTGAAAAAAACCGACATTTGTATAAGAGATGTTAGATGTTTGTTTAAGAGACATTCTTTCTGACTCACCCTGTATGTCACCGTATAGAGCAGAAAATTTCCTATCGATTCTATATGATCTTGGAGTATTGTTTGCATCATATAAGAAAGATATGACACCGTAAACTGTTATATACGCAGTTTTACAGCTTTGGAGGAAAAATTTTTGTGCAATCAAGTAATCACTGGTTATTATACACTAACATATAGAGCAGAAAATTTCCTATAGATTTTATATGATCTTGGAGTTTTATTCGTATCATATAAAAAAGTTATGGCGCCCTAAATATTTAAAATCAACAATTATTCGTGGATTTCATAGTTTTTTGGGAAAATCTGTTTGTGTAATTAACTAATCGATAGTTATTACGTACCATAACATAGAGAAGAAAATTTTCTATCGATTCTATATGGTCTCGGAGTATTGTTCGTATCATATAAGAAAGATATGACGCCGTAAACTGCTAAATGCAGCAGTTATACCCAGTTTCACAACCTGGGGGGAAAAGTTCTTGTGTCATCAAGTAATCACTGGTTATTATACACCAACGTATAGAGCAGAAAATTTCCTATTGATTTTATATGATCATGGAGTTTTATCCGTATCATATAAGAAAGTTATCTTATCTAATATTTAAAATCAACAATTATTCGTGGTTTTCGTAGTTTTTGAGGAAAATCTGCTTGTGCAGTTAAGTAATCGATGGTTATTACGTACCACATCATAAAAAAGAAAATTTCCTATCGATTCTATATGATCTCGGAGTATTGTTCGTATCACATAAGAAAAATATGACGCCGTAAACTGTTAAATACAGCAATTATACGCGGTTTCTCAACTTTGGGGGAAAGTTCTTGTGCAATCAACTAATCGCTATTTATTATATACCAACGTATAGAGCAGAAAATTTCTTATCGATTTTATATGATCTTGGAGTTTTATCTGTATCATATAAGAAAGTTATGGTTTCGTAAATATTTATGAATAACAATTATTTGTGGTTTTTGCAGTTTTTGGGGAAAATCTGCTTGTGCGATTATGTAATCGATGGTTATTACGTACCAGAACATAGAGAAAAATATTTCTTATCGATTCTATATGATCTTGGAGAGTTGTTCGTATCATATAAGAAAGATATAACGCCGTAAACTGTTAAATACAGCAATTATACGCTGTTTCACAACCTAGGGGGAAAAGTTTTTGTGCAATCAAGTAATCACTGGTTATTATCCCTTTTTAGGGGCAGAGGTGATATTTTTACCACCATAATTTTTTTAAGTTTTTTATAAGAAAATAATCAAATTTAATTTTCTTTTGTAAGTTATCAACTTATTTAGTGATCTGTCAATAATATGACGTGAAGAAATGCATAACTGTCATAACATTGTTTTTTTGCTGTCACCTGTTGAATGTTCAAAAATAGTGTTTTTTCGTACCAAATTTTGTATAACGGTCTATTTTGTAGATCTTCGAGATTTTGAGGTAAGTTTTATTATTTACATGTTATATTGGATTTGTCCTAAGTATTTTGACACATATTTTTATCTTTGGGTATCCTGGTTTTTCAAATAAATTGCTTTTTGTGGTGGGAAGCATATTCCCTCTGCCTGCGAGTGGCTGCTATATTTTTTGCTTTGCTTTGGCAGATGAGTGCAAAAAGTGGCTTAGACAAAGGTTTATCAGAATTCGAAATAGAGCATGCGCTTGAAGAGCTTTTTGGGTTGCCTGATGACCCAGAAGTGTCTGACGATAACCTGGAAGCCGAAGAGGAAGAAGCTCCGTACAGCACCGCTCGGCTTCAAAAAATACTGGAAAATCCCGATGATCCGTCAATGTCTCCGCACCTCCTGCATAATCAGACCAGCCTACAATCATCAGAAATTATGGATACTGAAGCCATTCCACCAGCTGATTTACAAAGTGAAGACCTGTCCGTGTATGTAAGTCAACAAATTGAAAATAGTAGCTCAATTACTGTAAGGCCGGCTAGGCGGTTGACGCGATCTCGATATTCAACTTCCGAACTCAGTACCTCACCTGACGACACTGATGATTCTGATCTCGAAGAAGAGACATGGAAAAAAACATATTGGACTTCTCGGCCCGTTGCTGAAGATTTTGACAAGATTCCTTTGACTACTAAGCAAAGCTTCAATCCTAAAACTAGGCCCATCCGCTTTTTTGAAAAGTTTTTTACAAATGAAGCTATAGAACTTATTGTGTCGCAAACAAACTTATATGCCGACCAAATGAAAATAAAAGAGTGGACGCCCGTGACTACTGATGAAATAAAAGCCTTTTTAGGCATTCTCATAATAATGGGCTATAAAGTTCTGCCCATGATAGACCTGTATTGGTCGTCTGATCCAGGTTTTCGAGAAAATGACATAGCAGAAATAATGCCAGTAAAAAGGTTCAAGAAAATTATGCGCAGCCTACACTTGAATGATAACGCGCGACAACCTGAAAGAAATAGTCCCGAATACGATAGGTTGTTCAAACTGAGGCCATTGATAAATATTATTAACGAATCCTGTAAAAATAATGTCAATTTATCTAGTTCACAGAGTATTGATGAGTCAATGGTACTCTTCAAAGGACGGTCTTCGCTAAAGCAATACCTACCTCTCAAGCCCATCAAACGGGGATACAAAATTTGGTGTAGATGCGACAGTGAGACAGGATATTTGTATGAATTTAGTATTTATACTGGGAAAACGGATGGAGTGGAAAAAGGGCTGGGAGCAAAAGTCGTGAAGAACTTGACGCAACATTTAATTGATAACAATATAAAGAATGTTCACGTTACATTTGACAACTTCTTCACAGATAACAAACTTTTAGAATATTTGTATGAACATAACATATATGCAACTGGCACCGTGCGTAGGCACAGAGAAGGATTACCTCAACTTACAAAAGGTCCAAACGCTAGAAAACTAAAGCTATCTAAGGGTGAATTTAAATGGCGTGTGAAGGACAATGTTGCTTTTATAATTTGGCAGGATAATAAGGAGGTACTACTTTTGAGCAGTGCGTTCCATCCAAAAGTCGGAGTTTGTACTACTTTGAGGACTCAGAAAGACGGCAGTAAAGTGCCAATTCGCTGCCCTTTAGCCATTAAGCAGTATACTAAGCGAATGGGAGGCGTGGATAAATTCGACCAGATCAAAACCACATACACAGTTGGAAGAAGAAGCAAACGATGGTGGCTTCGCCTTTTTTACTTTCTCCTTGATGCTAGCATCATTAACGCTTTTATTATGAGCAAGATAAGTAAAGTAAATCTGACGCATTTGGAGTTTCGCGTAGCCCTAGCTCGAGGGCTTATTGGTGTATACTCCAGTCGAAAAAGACGATCCACCATTCCCACCTACGTGATCAGAAAAAAGTTGATACAGGCCGACACTCGCCAGAAAGCCATTCATGTGGTTGCTGATGAAGTACGATTCTCGAATGTTGGAGATCATTTACCTTGTCCGTCGGAGACATATAAACGATGCAGACTTTGCAGTACGAAAACAAACGATAAACGCACTAAAATAATGTGCGAAAGATGTGCAGTACCTCTCTGCGTTGTCCCTTGCTTTACTGCATTTCACAGGCAGTAGGTAATTATTATTAATCAATATAATAATCAAGGATAAGCTATGTGTGTATAATATATATATATATATATGCGAATAAATATGTTTTTTTTGTAAGTACTTTAGTTATTACTATGGAGGTAGTTGCACAGGCAAAGGGAATATAATTCCCACCATAGAAATAATAATAATAATAATAAAATATATGTATATTTTGGTTTCTTATCCCATAATGTAACTAAATCCAGGATTAGTTTTAAATTATCGCCTTTAAATCATTATACCCTATAAAGGGTTATACACCAACGCATAGAGCAGAAAATTTCCTATCGATTTTATATGATCTTGAAGTTTTATCCGTATCATATAAGAAAGTTATGGCACCATAAATATTTAAAATCAATAATTATTCATGGTTTTCGTAGTTTTTGGGGAAAATCTGCTTGTGCAATTCAGTAATCGATGGTTATTACGTACCATAACATAGAGAAGAAAATTTCCTATCGATTCTATAGGATCTTGGAGAATTGTTCGTATCATATAAGAAAAATATGACGCCGTAGACTGTTAAATATAGCAATTATATGCAACTTTTTGGGGAAAAGTTTTAGTGCAACTAATATATAGAGCCATTTATATAGCAATGTATAGTGCATAAAATTTCCTATCAATTCTATATGATCTTGTAATTTAGTCCGTATCATATAAGAAAGTTATGACACCGTAAACATTTAAATACATTGATTCTATTTTTAAGGTAGTTTATTAGGTGTGTTGGGCGATACCTAAAGATATTGACCGGATAAAACCCGGATTTAGATAGTCTTTTCAAATTGATAAAGCTTTCTTTAACACGTTGACTGCTACGACAATTTTCAGGATTCCGGTCCAAAAAGACAAATTAATTTTATTATGTTATACTGTTATAAACTCTAAATTAGGGTTAATATAAATAATCAA
>NW_019281605.1:0-14670 GCF_000648695.1 Onthophagus taurus | reverse complement strand
AACAAGTAGGAAATATTTACAAAAATTGTTCAAAATGACCACCGTTTTTCAAAATACATAAATTTACTCGTCGTAAAAAGTTAAATTGCACTCTGTCCATTATTTCGCTATTATTTAATGTATTAAATGCTAACCAAATTTTTCTTCGTAATTCTTCTTCACTGTCAATAGAGGCATAGACTTTTCACTTCAATGCCCCCCATAGAACATAATTACACGGTGTAAGGTCTTGTGATTTTGCTGCAAGTGTGTAAGGTCTGATATTGTTAGTTTTAATATTGCCGAACAGGCATCGTAAAATGTGACGGAGCACCAGCGTGCATGAACCACATATCGCGACGAAGTAATAAAGGTAAATTTTCTAATAAATCCGGTAACGACTGTCTTAATAAATTTAAATAAACTTCGCCATTTAACCGATTTGTTATTATTATCGGTCCAATGATGTTATCGTCAATAATTCCANCTTTGAGGATCATTAAATTCCCACGCTTTTGATCAATTAATGATATTGTATTCACGTTAAACATAAAATGCATTTAGTTGAAATCAGTGCCAACTACGATGAGGTAACTTTTGTAGCTGCAATGAGGTAAACAAGGCTTACAGATATTTAAAAATACCTTCTTTCTGGCTTAACCCCTTATGTAATCAAAATCTTATAAGAGACAAAAACGGTTTAGAACTAAATAGGCTATTCAGAAATTATAATAATGTAATTGTCGCCTGGCCAGAAAAAAAATATGGAGTAATATTCAGTGAACACATGACTTTTTCATCATTCCTGTGTTTCTAAAATTGTATCAAAAACCATAAAAAGACGTTAATTGAACCTAGGAACTCACTTCTGAAAAATGGTTTCAATTGATTTACGCGTTTTCGAGTAATAAAAAATAAAAGAATTTTTTTTGTTAACTTTGAAGTCCTCTAGCGGCGAAACGAAGCAACTTTGGATATAGATAACTTAAATTAAATCTACCTATTTTGAGCCAAGGAATCTGTGGTCTTCCGTTGTACACGCATTTCAGAGACACCTGTATATACATATAAAAATATAAAAAACTTCTTACTTGCTTAATTTTTAAATATTTATTGGAACTGGTTTCGACACATAAAGATCATCATCAGCCAAAATCTTTTCAAGCGAAAAATAAAAAAGAAAATCACATCAAAATCTAATTTCGTTATAAAAATTATATAACTTACGTCATAAATGAATGAATATGAGCCCAAAAATCCCAAAACTTTATTCTTTACCTAAATTGCACAAAATAGACATGCCTATTCGTCCTATTACCGCTTTCAATAATTCACCAACATCTAAACTGGTAAAGTTTATGCTCAACATTTTTCAAATGATAAACTTTAAACCTAACTTTGCCATATCAAATTCCTTAGAATTCATTCAAAACACTAAAACTCTTAATTTAGCAAATAAAATGTTTTTATCCTTTGATGTTACAAACTTATACGCCAATGTACCTATAGATATAACTCTAAAATTAGCAAGTAACCTGTTCGATAGTCATTTCAAAGATAATAATATAACCTCACAACTTAATAATATTTTAAAACATATAGTCACACAAAATTACTGCACTTTTAACGATAACTTTTATAAGATTAATGAAGGTTTACCAATGGGGATGCCCTTATCTGGAATTTTAGCAGAAATCTACCTTGATTATATCGAAAATAATTATATAATATCTAATAATAATCCTTACAACAATAATATCATAAAATGGGTAAGATATGTAGATGACATCTTTATAATATGGGAAAATAACAATGCAGACTTACAAGGGAAGTATCAGAACTGTCGCTCACCGATTTTGTTGAAATTTGGCGAAGTTTATTTAAATTTATTAAGACAGTCGTTACCGGATTTATTTGAAAATTTACCTTTATTACTTCGTCGCGATATGTGGTTCATGCACGCTGGTGCTCCGTCACATTTTACGATGGCTGTTCGGCAATATTAAAACTAACAATATCAGACCTTACACACTTGTAGCAAAATCACAAGACCTTACACCGTGTGATTATGTTCTATGGGGGGCATTGAAGTCAAAAGTCTATGCCTCTACTACTTAAGGTTTACCAATGGGGATGCCCTTATCTGGAATTTTAGCAGAAATCTACCTTGATTATATCGAAAATAATTATATAATATCTAATAATAATCCTTACAACAATAATATCATAAAATGGGTAAGATATGTAGATGACATCTTTATAATATGGGAAAATAACAATGCAGACTTAGATCTTTTTCATGAGTACCTTAATAATATTCATAAAAATTTAAAATTCACGGTGGAAAAAGAAATCAATAAGGAACTAAACTTTTTAGACCTAAAGTTGACTAATGAAGCTGATAAATTGAAATATGATATATTTAGAGAACAAACAACAGTTCCTACAATTATTCCTGACGAGTTTCCGTTATTTAATTAATAGAGCTTTGGATTACCCATTGTCAAAAGAAAATCGTGTTAAAAAAACTCAATTATATCTACAGTGTGTTAATTAATTATCATACCCGACGTCATAATTGCAAGTATACAACCAANCACAAAACTACTGCACTTTTAACGATAACTTTTATAAGATTAATGAAGGTTTACCAATGGGGATGCCCTTATCTGGAATTTTAGCAGAAATCTACCTTGATTATATCGAAAATAATTATATAATATCTAATAATAATCCTTACAACAATAATATCATAAAATGGGTAAGATATGTAGATGACATCTTTATAATATGGGAAAATAACAATGCAGACTTACAAGGGAAGTATCAGAACTGTCCCTCACCGATTTTGTTGAAATTTGGTACAGCGATAGTATGGCCAAAAATAAGGTTTACGTATTTTTTTATACGTGCTAATAAAGCCCCTGGGGCGAGTTATAATGGTTGGAAATCGGGGAGAAATATATATATTCGCTTATAGGCTGAAAACGAAAATAGCTATCGAAATGTGGTAAATGTAGACTGATATTCATTTTCAAAGAGCTTTCCATTGATGTATCACACATATATTTGAGGGCTTCAGGGGGTAAACTACCCCTAGTTTTTTGGAATATTTTTAAAACTACCCTGTCGATTTTGGCGATATTATATGTCCTTATAGTACGTTTAAAAATATTAATGACGTGTTTTTTCTTATTTGCCTCTGACCATCCCCTGCAAAGTTACGGGGTATGATAGATAACCCCTTTCCTTAAGAATAATGTGATAAACTGTTACACTTTTGAACAATATTTTGAAGAAAACCATTAATTAGATGTAAATTAAGATTTACGCAGTAAAATAAACCCTATACGACATTAAGGGGTGGCTGGGGTTAACTACCCTAACCACCCCAAAAATTATTTTTTTTTGCGAAAATTGTTTGTCGATTTTGGTGCAATTTACCACGATGATTTTTTTATACGTTAGGTAGTACTATTGTAAGAACTTACAAGGGTTAGAAGTTTGGGGTAGAAAATATATTTTCGCTAATAACTTTCATACTCCTACAGAAAAAGCTTTTTTATCCTTATTCTATTTAAATAACACAAAAGCTAGGATAATTATATAAATATTTATTAATAATGAGTTAAAAAGCAACTGAAAAAAAAATGGTTAAATATCACAAATTGTATTCTACATTGTTAGAATCCTCTGGTACGTTTGGACCGAGGGTAATAAATACAATGTTCAAAGCAGATAACATATTCGTTTTGGCATCAAAGTCTGGTAAACTGACTTCTGCTCATATGAAAAATTGGCTACAAAATGTCTATTTCCCAAACACCGGACCCAAATCATTACTATTACTGGATTCTTGGAGTGGCCACTGCCAACAGGTCAAATTCAACCCCTGGATGTATTTGGTTTTAGAATATGGAATAATTTCATTAGAAGATTTTCTGATCAAATTATTCTCTATCAGTACGATGTCAATTTGCATCAGCGAGATAATATTTTAAAATTGCAATCCCTAACGCATAACCAGTTGTCTTCCCCACGATTTATTAATGTTTTTAAATACGCGTGGCTTGCGTCTGGATATATAGAGGAGAGACCAGAACAGTTGAAAATCTCGTGGAGGTTTGCTTTTCCAATGAAAAACCTACGTGCGATATCTGTGGAGAAATAGCTGTTATAACTTGTGCATGGTGTAAACAATCGTTGTGTTTAAAACATTCTTTCCATGATTTTCATTATTGCCAACAATACATTGAATAAAAAAAGTAAAAAGAAAGAAATTAAATTAATAATGTAGAATACAATTTGTAATAGTCAACCATTTCTTTGCCAGTTACTTTTTAACTTATTATTAATAAATATTTATATAACTACACTAACTTTTGTGTTATTTAAATAGAGTAAGGATAAAAAACGTTTTCTGTAGGATTATGAAAATTATTAGCGAAAATATATTTTCTACCCCAAACTTCTAACCCTTTTAAGTTCTTTCAAAAGTACTACCTAACGTATAAAAAATCATCGTCGTAAATTGCACCAAAATCGATTTTTTCGCAAAAAAATTTAATTTTTGGGGTGGTTAGGGTAGTTAACCCCAGCCACCCCTAAATGTCGTATAGGGTTTATTTTACTGCGTAAATCTTAATTTACATCTAATTTATGCTTTTCTTCAAAATATTGTTCAACAATGTAACAGTTTATCACATTATTCTTAAGGAAATGGGTTATCTATCATACCCCGTAACTTTGCAGGGGATGGTCAGAGGCAAATAAGAAAAAACACGTCATTGCTATTTTTAAACGTACTATAAGGACACATAATATCGCCAAAATCGACAGGGTAGTTTTTACAATATTCCAAAAAACTAGGGGTAGTTTACCCCCTGAATCCCTCAGATATAAATGAATATCAGTTTACATTTACCACATTTCGATAGCTACTTTCGTTTTCAGCCTATAAGCGAATATATATATTTCGCCCCGATTTCCAACCCTTATAACTCGCCCTAGGGGCTTTATTAGCACGTATAAAAAATTACGTAAACCTTATTTTTGGCCATACTATCGCTGTACCAAATTTCAACAAAATCGGTGAGGGACAGTTCTGATACTTCCCTTGTTAGATCTTTTTCATGAGTACCTTAATAATATTCAAAAAATTTAAAGTTCACGGTAGAAAAACAAATCAATAAGGAATTAAACTTTTTAGACCTAAAGTTGACTAATGAAGACGAAAAATTGAAATATGATATATTTAGAAAACAAACAACAGTTCCTACAATTATTCCTGAAGATTCTGCACATCCTTTTTCCCAAAAAATAGCAAGTTTCCGTTATTTAATTAATAGAGCTCTGGATTACCCATTGTCAAAAGAAAATCGTATTAAAGAACTCAATTATATCTATTGCTTAGCTAAACAAAATGGTTTTTCAAACAATATAATTAACAACCTTTTAAATAAGATTACAATAACTAAGGATGTTTTATATACTAAACCCTTAAAGAATAACATTTACAAACCTATTACTTTTAATGATACTTCTCAACAAGCCCATAAAATCCTTGCTAAATATGGTATAACATTGGCTTATAGTAATAGAAGAACAATTCTAAACTCGTTATCAAATCATCATTTAAAACATAATAAAAATAATATCTCCAAGATCCTGGGTAAACAGGTCGTAGACTTGATTTAAGACTACAGGAACATAAAACAAAGGCGAATTCTAACATTTTCAAACACAGTCAATTGACTGGTCATATTATCGACTTTGATAACACGAAATTGTTACATAAATGCGAGAAAGGGTTTAAACTGGATCTTTTGGAAACATTGGAAATCGATAAACATAAGAGAAATAAAAGAATTAAATCTTCTCAACGATCAAGTTGATACTTGTTACACCCCATTATACTGCTTCCTATCAAGAAGCAAGAAAAGAAAAACTAAACAAATAAAATAAAATTTTTCTGATTTTACCATCTCTTTATTCAAACGATTTTAATATGTAACCGGTTTATTCGGGTGGTGTACTTACTTTCATGTAAAATTTCCATTATTGTGCGCTGTGTTCGTCTTGTTGTACGTTTCATTTTAATTCGTAACATATTTATTTAATTTTAACATTTTACCTTAGTTTATTTATTTAAATTTTAATATTCAATGTGGTATTTTTATAAAATTCAACGTTAGCATTTTCTTAATTTATGACGTAAGTTATCTAATTTTTATAACGAAATTAGATTTTGATGTGATTTTCTTTTTTATTTTTCGCTTGCAAAGATTTTGGCTGATGATGACCTTTATGTGTCGAAATCGGTTCCAATAAATATTTAAAAATTAAGCAAGTAAGAAGTTTTTTATATATATATATGTGTATATATATATAAAACATATATAATATTAAAACCGCTTTGAATCACCCTGTATAATATAACATGCAACATGGATTCATACTATCATATGTGTTATAGTTTGTATACAGGTATCTGAATGACGTGCCTAAACTTCAGGGGGTGATTCTTTAGGCAATTTAAAAAAAAATCTTTAGGAAAAAGAATCCTTATAAGCAAAGTGACCAAGAGAAATAGCTGGAAATTATTTTGAAGTTCGTAATTCAGCCGCTAGGGGGCGTAACTGCCATTAAGAAACATAAAATTCCCGCTATCTCAGAAACTTAGACGATGAGCTATAACTTTGACAACATCATTTAATAGCTTGGATAATACCGTATCGCTTTTGTTTTGCGATATTTCTCATATCTGTCATAATAAGAGAGGGGGAGGCCAATGCGTTTTCATATGTTTACATTTTAATATCTCCTGGACCATTCAACCGATTTGAAT
Organism: Onthophagus taurus; assembly: GCF_000648695.1. Classification (NCBI taxonomy): domain Eukaryota; kingdom Metazoa; phylum Arthropoda; class Insecta; order Coleoptera; family Scarabaeidae; genus Onthophagus; species Onthophagus taurus. The sequence continues at coordinate 7,844 of NW_019281605.1, read as the reverse complement.
ATTTTCGGTGTTGTTTGAAAGAGCATTTTATGCTCTTTAATTAGCTATTTTTGCCAAAAATTTAAGTTATTCTAAGTGTTTTGCTTTATTTTGTTTTATTATCATTGTTGATGTTTCATTGCTACTATTGAAGGAAAATACTGACATTTAAACGTCAAAAACATTTCTGACAAAGATTGCAAAGCCTACTAAGATTTTTTCATTAAAAATTTATTCCAACTTTTGATAAACAACCCCGTTGTTTAACGGGCAGTGTTTGCTTTATTATTTTTTTTCTCAAAAATTAGTCGTTTTTGTAAAAATTTTAGAGAGACAAAAAAGTTTTAGAATACTTTCATCTATCTAGATAAATTTTTTTTAATGTATTTACCATCTGCATAAAAAAATTTTAGCAAAAATGTAAAGGGGTGGTTACGTTTAGTAGTTTAGAAGAATAGGTTGAAAGTACAAATACGATGAAAACGTGCCCTATTATGAGTTAAATATATTCCCCAAATTTCGTTTTCCTAGCGTTTATGGTTTTTGAGAAAAAAAAATTAAACCAAAATTTTTTGCCATTTTTGGAGGGGTGCAGCTCCTTAGAGAAGCCCAAGTCGCCCATAGTTCATATATCAAAGTACCCTTAAAGTTGCCTAAAGAATCACCCCTGAAGTTTGGGCACGTCATTCAGATACATCCTGTATACAGATAACTGTAAATGAAACTGTAGCAAAATTACTATATATTATAAAAATGCCGTATGTGAAAGAGTCAATACTGATACAATATCTTGGTTATTCACAATTAAGCGACTTTATTGTAACGTTTTTATTATAAATGGAAAGCAAAACAAATATACAGGTGATTCAAAAAACCCCTGACAGACTTCTAGAGCAGGTAATTCATGAAAAATTAAGATGAATAGTCTTAATAAATGAATAATCTTATGAAATATGTGTGCTACATGTGCGGTAATTGAGTCCCGCTTCAGCTTTGGTTATTAAGGGTATAATGCAATAAATAACGCCCAAATTTAGTACGTAACATTGTCTACTAGTGACGAAAACTATTACCGATGTTATTGGTGTGAAATTATCCATAAATCCCAGCCATAAACTTATAACATTAATAATTCCGTAACCAATACGATTTGGGTCACCAAATTTTACACACAGGTCGCTCTTAGCCTCAAGAACAGCTTACAACCCCCATTTGATAAAAAAAAATTTTCAACCCCCACCCCCGAAAAAGGGATGTTTTCGCTCTGATAGCACCTTCGAATTAAACCAAATTCTACCACATAATAGAACACAGTTCTAAGTATTATTATCAATTTTCAAAACAGCGTAACCCTTAACGGATTTCGAGAAAAAAAATCGTTTTTATAAACCGCGGATGGGACTTAGGGGTGAATTTGACTCTGATGGGTACTTCTGAAATTGATGAAATTTTAGAATGATTTAGAGGATGCCTTTAGCGATTTAAATCCACCTCAAAACACCGTAACAGTTTTGAATCTGTTTTTTTTTAACAGTTTTGTTTAATCAAAAATTACAATCCAAAATTCACTCGCAAAAAGAGAACCGTAAAAATTCCGTCTTATTTTTTACATACAGTTTGTACTTTTACAGTAGAAGACAGTATTTACGACCAAAGCCTATAGAGAAATATCGAAATTATGATCATTTGTGAGTCAAAGTGCCAACATGCAGCTTTTCCTATTTCTGTAATTTTTCTCAAAAAGCACGAAATACCGTGATTCATTCAATTTATTTTGATTGTAACATTTAGGTATTAATAATGAGTATTTCTAAACTGCCTGCATCCCTGTAGCTTTTGAAATGTACATCGAAATTAAATTCACAATAAAAGACGTGTCATTCCTTCATTGTTTTTTTATTCTGAATCTAAATGTCCCTTAACTCGGAACCTACTGGGATGCCGGTACTTTACGGATACCCGGAATAATAATAATAATGATCCATACCCACTTTTGCATAATTCTGACGCAAATTTTCAACAATTGTCTCGTAATTCGGACTTTTATTGTTTTCAAGAAAATCAGAAACAATTAACTGAAACGAATTCCAGGCTGCAGCTGCGGATGTCAAATAGGTTTGAAATTTGTCATCTTTTAAAAGTTTTTTTATTTATGGACCGTTGAAAACACCCTCCTTGATTTTTGCGAATGAAAGATTTTCAAATAAGGTTCTTAAGTAAGCAAACGCTTGGCCTTTTATATAAAGCGCTTTCCCAAAATTCTTGAAGAGTCCAAGGTTAATATGTAATGGTGGTAGAAGGATATTTTCTTTTTTAATAGGAGGCAAGTATTTAATGTTGCCCTCGCCCAGGGTGTGGCTTTTTCCTTCAGGCCATTGCTTCCTCTTGTAATGGTGTTCCCTTGTGCGGCTGCCCCAGAGACAAAGGAAACAACAATATTTCGTGTAGCCGCTTTGTAAACCACACAACATGCCTGTGACTTTTAAATCGGCACAAACTTTCCATTCATGGTCTTCGTAATGAATAGATTTTAATAGTTTAACCATTGTTTCGTACGATTCTTTGGTATTTACAGCATGCGCAATGGGAATTGATGGTTTCTCATTTCCATTATGCAAGAGAGCTGCTTTCAAACTACATGAATTTTTGGTTAAACACATTTTGTCTAAAAAAAATTCCTTTTTCATATATTATGGGCCATTGTTATAAAACTACCGAACCGATTGGAATAAGTATTAATACCATTTATTAAATATACAATACTCTTTAATTTGATGAGTAGCACGACCAGATCGGTCATCTCTAACTCGAGATATGCTGCAAATAGTCAAATTACCCCTAAAAAAAATCATATCTCCAAAACGTATCCATAGAAAAAATTACATATGTAGAAATTACCATAGACCAAACTACATAAGTAAAATACAGTGGCGTCAAATGTACATTTTATGAATTTTTTTTGTAGACTAGTGTAATTGTATGTTTTCTATCTGAAGCTATTCCTCGATTTCTCTCATGTCTTTTAGACTCTTTCGTGAATGAAAATTTTTTGGGCAAAATATTTGACTCTTTATATTGTCCGTCAAATTCTGTTTTGAAAAACAGTATCTTAGAGCCCCTCCTGACCTGTATTAATACAATATCCTTCAAAAGAGGTCGATCTTTATTAAGTTTTTTAATTTGATAATAATAATTTATTTCAACCAGAGCATTGGATGCCTTTTCCATAGCATTTTAAAAAACAACAAAAAATCAATCTATAAATATTGCAAACATGTCAGGCTTAAGCTCCTTTTTAAAACTTTTATATTTAGTTGTTGCTTTAATGGAGGTAGGCAGTTTATTATATGTATAATTTAACAAAACAATAGAATGACGACTACTCGAACAATGTTGAGGAATGATGCTTCAAAACAAGTAATTTATTATTTCTGGTTTCTTCATACTCATGGCCAGGAAGCGGAAACCGGTGTAGGTGTAGGCTTTAAAAATGAAAATGTTCGGAAAAGTTAAAATTTTCCCAGTACGAAAATAGAGGCATCAAGACTTCATTAGTTGGAGACCGTATATGGCCCGAATAATTGTTTTCTGGACAACAAACACCCTCATTCAACCAAGCAGCTTTGCCCCTAATGAGAGTGTTATACGCCAAAACTGAGCGCGCAAGGGCATAATATACACTCAAGACACCACCGACATCTAAAGAGCCTTTTAACTTTAGAAGTGCAAAATATGCAGAATTCAATTTTTTCGAAACGTAAAATATGGCCGTTAAAGGTTATATTATCAATTGTTATACCCAAAAATTTGGCAGTTGTTACCAATTTAACATTATCTAAATTTAAATCAAAAGCTCTACGCTGCTGAAATCGAACGCAAATTGTCCTAATATGGTCACTTGGGGAATACCCAACTCAACAGATTCCCACTTTGAAACGGTTTTGACAACACCACCCGCATTCTACGTCCTATGAGAAATGAGTATATCCACGATAACAACGGATCACAGATACCCATTGTATCTAACTTCTTCACTACAAATACGGTTTCTAGGGTATCAAAAGGCACGTGAGAGATCAAAGAATAGTCCTACGACATACTTGCCACTGTCCAAATTATCATAAACAAATTGAACAAAATCAATTGAAGAGTTTCCGTTGATCTACCTCGTCTAAAACCATGCTGGTTATTAACAATTATCTTCAATAACTAATTCAAAAATCTTAGAAACGACACTATGTATAGAAATAGTCCGATAGTTGCTAATATCAGTGAGCGACTCCTTCTTGTGGACTGCAATGATTTTACTATTTTTAAGACAAATAGGGAATATTCCAAAAAAAAGAAGGATGATAAAACTCGGGGTTCTAGAGTCGGTTTCCTCATGTCAGAGCCGAATCTTCTTTGAACTACACGCTTGGGTTCATTCGCAAAGAAACGACAAAAGTCATTTACAACTTGATTAGTGTCGTTTACCACAATATCCCCCTGAACAGGAACAACACTGTCACCTACACTCGCCGTGCGCCTCAGACGAGCATTACCAAATGCTCGTCTGAGAATGCTGTCATTGTTTGCTTTGTGCCCTAAAGTCGTTACAAAGAATACTTTGCAAACCTCAATTCTGCTTTCAACTTCCTCTTTAAAAAAATATTTTCTTGACATGCTTTTTTTTGGAAGCTTTGTTGCTTTTTATTTCTCACCTTTTTTTCACATATCCAGTCTCTACGTAATGACTAAGAAATGCCTTTTGTCCACAGAAATCTTTGCTCTAGTATTTTTCATTAATTTTATGATGATTGTTGATTTTATCAGAACACTTCTTTTTGCATTTGCATGCCTTTGGTTTTCAAAACTGCAATGCGTAGCTAGATATGAATACCCTATATGGTGAAATACAAGCAGCATATATTATGGTGTTTATGCTTAGTGACTTATCATGTATTGCTATTTTTATGGCAAGAAAATGTGCTACGATGTTTTTCTTTAGTAATCTGATCATGATAATTGACAGCGACCAAATCACACAACTTAACATAACTTTTTTTGCGTTAAATTTAAAAAAAAACGAATGAAAAAAGTATTTTATGTAGATTTTAATGTGAAGAATTTGAAACTATTGCGAATTCATTTTTGTCAAAAATGTCACCAAAAATATCACATACGGTGTTTATGTTAGGACGGCAGAATTATAATCAGAATTATTTTAAAACTTATTTTGTAGATTTGATTTAAATAACATTGTAATAAATGCGGTTATCCCAATTTATGTGGGAGAATATGATACGTTTGAGATTAATGAGAACTTTTCTATGTCTATGATACCGGCAAGAATTACAACAAGGGTATGTAATTATGATTTAAAATGCCTTAAATTGATTTATTTCAATAACTAGAAATCTTCGAACGTCAATGGTAAAGTGGAAACATTAGAAAGTGTAGATACAGAAATAGGTTATTATTAATTTTATTATTTTTATTCAATCTTAATCTTTTTCCCATTTATTAGAGAAAAGTTTAATAAATGTCATTTGGAACGGATTATCAGAAACAATTTCTTATGTACTACGTCAAGAATTTAGTGCAGGAATTGTAGAATATTCCATTAATGAATTATTTGATGACCCCGAGGAAATGCTGTAAGCTAACAACAAATTTTTAATTTAGTTATCTAATAATAACTCTATTTTAAGCGCTTTTTCAAAGAAACGTCTAAAAGTAGCGAGGATAGTCATGAACACCATTTTTGGAAGGGCATCTTTATTAGTAGATGATTCAATTATTAAAATTCCTGACTTAAACCTTTCTTATAAATCCCCAACCACTTCAAAATTAACATTGATTTGTTTTCAATCCGGCACTTTATTGGGTTTAGCAAACATACATTTATCTGGAAAGTATTGTATTACTCAAGAAGATGCCACAACCATTTCTTTGTGTGGTGGGTTTGAAGTACGAGAGTTATCGATGCTTTTTAGTGATTGTTGGGTCGTTTATGATGGTATCGAGAACATTGGAAACTGTAAACTTGTTTCGTGTAAAAGCAAATTTCTATTAAAAATATTATTAGAAAAGAAAGGAAACAAGTATTGTCCTAAATTAGACAATGTGCAGCTCTGTTGGATTAGGTAAACTCTTTTTGTTTAATCATTGTTTTGAATTAATTCAATTTATTGTATTTAGACAAATGGAATGTGATTTTGTTGGTTTACCATGTCTTACAAACGATATTCGAAAAGAATTGCAATCTTACGTGGAAGCTTTTCTTTATGGTGAAATTCAACCCATGATGATAAATTATTTTAAAGAACGTTTCGAAGGAGTTCTTAAAAAGTATAAGATAGCTAGACATATCAAAAATATACCTTAAGTAATAACTATTTATTTTTATAGTTTTTGTATTAATGTTTTAAGTGCCAAATAAACATATCTTTGTTATTTTTTTTCTTTCTTAAAGAGTGTCAACGCATAACAGTTTTAAACAGAGGCCTTAGCCTCTCTCAATTTCCACCTCCACTCGTTCTTCTCTATTTCCATACTTTTACAGTGTCTCACTTGCATTAGTCAAGATAATTTGATAGTTTAGCGTCTGCATGTACTGCATCTTCTCATCTTTTCCTTGGCTTTCCTACTGGGCGTGTTCATTGCATTCTATTTGCTGTTTTTCTTGGTAGACAATAGTCTCAGATCAACCGACTATCCTCTCCAACCTCCCCATGGTGCAATCTAGGCAACGCAAGCCACTCTGTGAGGGGTAAGTAAATATAAATGATAAATGCGATCTGTCACTGCCAGCTCTCGTGGTTTCTGCTATATGTAAATTTATTACTACATAAATAAAAATCACAACAGGTTATGCGCCCAGATTCGCTAAAGAAATAACCAGAGGTGTACGGTAGATTAAATAGAACGGAGAAAAAAATTTTTTAGCGCTAAATACGGAGGTGTAAGCTTGTCAATTTTTTTAGCAATGTTGGAGGAAATTGCTAGCCAATTAAGACAGATAGGAGAACTAATTTTCTGACCAAATGTTAATGACAAAGGTAATCGCCGTTGCCAGATTCGTTGATCGAATACAGTGTGCCAAACCCTAACTTAGTCACTGCTAGCTATCAAGAAAAGGGTAGTGCGTGAACAGTTGGGTACGCTAGCCGCTCCGTGGACCTAGCTAGGAATGCCCACTACAGGAAACGAGAAGTTCTTGAGAGCTAGTTTTTGACACATTCAATGGAAAGAATTGGGAAATGACAGATTTGAAAAATGTTTTGTATGCGCCAGGTTTGAAGGTAAATTTATTTTCTTTGGGAATTGCACTGTCGGAAGGATATAAAATGGCAACAGATGAAAAAATATATAAATTTTCTAACGATAACATAGTTGTTGCGATAGCATTAAGAGATGGAAAGCTGTATCGAATGAAATTTGAACATGTAGATTTTGCATATAGAGCAAATGTAGGAGTAACTGTAGATATCCTACAAGGATGTCATACACCAATCAAAGACATACACGAGAGAATTGTTAAGACTTTCAAAATAAAAGTATTGAAAATTAATAAAAGAAAGAACACGAGCACAAAAAAGAAGGTTCGACAGAGGAGAAAGGAGAAGAAGTGAATGGACAGAAAAAAAGCAAAGAAGGAAAAAACAGAACAAGTGCAGAAATATTCTTCTTATTTCTGTGCCAGAAAAATTCAAAGATTGCTAACCTATGAAGAAGCTTTTAAAGACGAATGGAAGAATGCAATAAAAGAGGAAAAACGATCCTTATAAGAAAACGATGTATGGGAATTAGTAGATAAAAATGAGGTAAGATGACCAGAAAATATTATCGAGCAAATGGATTTTTAGAGTAAAGGAAGATGG
>NW_019281603.1:106493-129099 GCF_000648695.1 Onthophagus taurus | reverse complement strand
AAATTCATTTATTCATCTCATTTTGTGATAAGATGTAAAAGTAATTTCAATTAACATTTATACTTATTGTTATTAATTCTTTTTGGATGTAAAAACAAAGCTTAATTAAATAAATTTTAAAAAATATTCATGAAATTATTACAAATTTATTTTTACAAAATCAGAGAGTATAAGTAGCCTATGGGACACCTGTATATAAACCTTGGATTTAAGATCCAACCCCCCCATGTTGTTTTAAAATCAAAAAATTATCTGAAAAGTGCTTTTAAAATTAAAAATATGTGAAAATTGAAATTGGCAATATTTGTTATTTATTACTTTGTTATTATTTTTAATTAATTTTTATATTTAAAAGTTATTTTTAACATATTCTACGAAATGCATAATCTATTAAAAGCTTTCTATTTTTTGATGACTTATAATAAATATAATAATAAAGAATGTTTTAATGAAATTTTATTTTGATTATAATTTAAAGATTAATATAAACAATTTTAAAATAAAAATAATTCGTTTTAGCTCTAAAATGATTTATTAATCACAAAAAGTGTAATTCTATTAAACATCAATTCTAACAAACGTCAAAAGGAAGTAAGCAAACCTCCTTTTTGCTGTCGACATTTGTAACGTGTTGATCTCCGTTTAAAAACGTTAAAAAATGGGTCGTATGCACGCACCTGGGTAAGTTTTTTTTAATTAAATCGTAAATTCCATAAAAATCTAGCTATAAATCATAATTATACACCCTAATAGGAATTTTATGAAATAACTTTTTTAGGTTATGTCGCCGCGTGTTTTAATATCTTTTTTTGTGATTTTTAGGAAGGGTATAGCCCAATCGGCTCTACCTTACCGTCGTACAGTACCCACATGGCTTAAACTCACCCCAGAGGAAGTTAAAGAGCACATTTTTAAGTTAGGTAAAAAAGGTTTGACTCCATCTCAAATCGGTGTTATCCTCAGGGATTCTCATGGTGTAGCCCAAGTTAGATTTGTTACGGGGAATAAGATTCTTCGTATCATGAAGGCGATGGGTTTAGCACCTGATTTACCAGAAGATTTATATTATTTGATTAAAAAAGCTGTTGCTATTCGCAAACATTTGGAACGTAACAGGAAGGATAAGGATAGCAAGTTCCGATTGATTTTGGTCGAGTCTCGTATTCATCGACTTGCCAGGTATTACAAAACTAAAAGCGTTTTGGCCCCGAATTGGAAATATGAATCAAGCACAGCATCGGCTTTGGTCGCTTAAGATGTAATTTTTTTTTTTTAAGAATTGATGGAAAAATAAAAAGGGTTCAAAAAAAGAGTATAATAGTTTTATTTAGTTAATATAATTACAATTAATCATAATTTTTTTGCAAGTTACCAACTATAACCAACTTCACAACAATTTGCCAAAATTAAATGTCAATTTTATGAAACGTCATATTTTTTTTTAAGAAAATTAACTAATTTATGCTTAAATCATAGGAAAAAAGGAATTTGTTTACGTTTTTTTAATGTCGAACCTTTAGAAAGTCCTAAAACAATTAGATTGACGTTTTTTGAAATTTTGACGTTTCAAATAATTATTCAAGTATATCAAGTTGATTACCAGTGAATAATGATTATTTGCCGCTATTATTCAGTCTGTGAAAAATGACTACCCTTTAAAACTCGTTTTTTTTAATAAATTTTTGAATAAAGTTTAAACGTCAATGTGACACAAATTAAATGTCACCAACTTCACACCAATTTGTCAAAATTAAATGTCACTTTTATGAAATGTCATGAAATAAACTGAAAATAAAAAGAAAATGAAATTAAAAAGGGTTCAAAAAAAGAGTATAATAGTTTTATTTAGTTAATATAATTACAATTAATCATAATTTTTTTGCAAATTTTTCCACTTTTCAACCATTTGTGAAACTCCTTTTTTCTTCATTGCTAATCCTGATGAGACTTTAACCTTTTTCTTCTTTTTTGGAGGTTGTGAAATAATTTCCTCAGGCTTAATCTCGTCTGGATTAGTTTTAATTGTAACAGGTTGAGGTAGATTACTTTCTATGGCCGCTATATCGGAATAAAAGGACGATAATTCGGAAGAAAAACTCCCATCTTTTCCGTTTGGTGCTTTTTCTTTGTCTTCTTCGACTCCGGGAGGTAAAGGTTGATCAACATTATCGATTTTACCTTATTAAATTTAATAATTAACATGAATTATTTCGAAATTAATAAATATTACTTATAATTGGAGGCGGAGGAGGTGAAATACTTTTATTTCTGATAGATGGAGGTGGTGGAGGTTCAGCTTGCGATTCGCTTTCTAAACTGCGATTTGTTGATTGATCATCATGGGGTGGCGTCATCGAAATATCCATGGCTTCTTCGGTTCGGATTGCATCCGCTTCTGGAAAATCCCATTGACTGTCGCCCGTTGCTTGATTATGATAGTAATAACGTTTGTGAGACCTAAAACATTCCAAAAGAAAATCGCGTACATAGTTTTTTATCTATTAATTTTATAAAGTACAAAATTTTTACAAATCTATTTAAAAGGTTTCAATTTTTTTTAAATACTATACCTGCCCTGTATTTATTGTATTTAAATTTTATTAAACAAGTAAAAAAAAATGATTAATTTTGAAATTGAAGATCTTCACAACTTGAATATTGAGGTAAAAATTAACTGGAATACACCTAAATACAGAAAAAAATGTTAATTATTCTTCTTAAACCCACAATTAAATTATAAAGCTACATCTAAAGTTTATAAAAATATACATACAAACCTTCCTTTAATACATATCATTAGGGAACATTTATTATAACCTCTAAATAATAAACAACGGAATTAAACACAAACATTTTTAAAAGCTACAATTAAATCCATAAAATAAATCTAAACTCACCTTAAAATGTGATCAAAATCCTAGATTTAATAATAAATCGACGAAAACGTTCGCTGTGGAAAATAGGTTAATAACGGGAAAAAAATCGAAGAGATACACAATCAAAATTTCTTATAAAACTCAAAAAATTAAGTTTTTTCATAGCAAATTTCATACCTATCCCACTGTAAAAGCCAACCGGAAGGGGCAGCTTCCTTTTCAAGCTTCGTTAAATCTTCGACAGTCGAATTTAACCAATTTTTGAGGTACGACGGTTTTAAACTATCTTCGCACATCGCAGTAAATAATGTCTGTTAATTAAAATGTAATTAATAAAAACAATATTGATTAAAATACAATTATCAAACAAATATAGTCTATTCTTTTCTGAGTCCAAGAAAATACATGGAGCAAGGAGGGAAAAAATCTACGCACCAACGGAAGGAACTGAAAAACAGCGAGATTTTTACTCAAGTCTAAAAATACACCTGGAATCTCCAAAACAAAGTCGAGGAGGTACAGACTGAAGCAGAAATGAGAACCAACCATAGACTAATCATGGCAACTATTAATAATATAGAAATCGAAAGAAAAGAGATGAAAACCTACACGAAAATAAACATCCATAAACTAAGGCAGGAGGAAAAAAGACTAAAATACCAAGAAAAAACAAACAACGAATTTCAAAAACTAGAACAAACAGAGAATATGCGAAATAAACTATGGAGGTGTGCAATAATGTAATAATCAGACAAAGAGAACACACTGGTGGAATTAACAGGTCCGACAGGCAATCAAGAAGAAGAAAGAGTCATGGAAGAAATACATAAGAACGAATTCGGAAGATAAAAGAGCAAACTAATTCAATTTTTTTGGAGTTTCTAAAGGTTTGACATTAAAAAAACCTAAACAAATTCCTTTTTTCGTACGATTTAAGCAAAAATTAATTAATTTTCGTAAAAAAAAGATGACGTTTCATAAAATTGACGTTTAATTTTGACAAATTGTTGTGAAGTTGGTTACAGTTGGTAACATTGAATTTGTGTCACATTGACGTTTAAACTTTATTCAAAAATTTATTATTATTTAATTAATTTCAATACTAATAACTAATAACCTAATCGCAGGCGCATTTGTAAGAATGAACATTTCGTGCCCTCGGGGGCGGCCGATGTCTTCGAAAACGGCCGTGTTAGTTTAAAACTGTGCTGGGAAATGTGTTATTTTTGTTTATCTATCTTATATTCGTCGTATTGTAGCTGTTTCAAACGAGATTGGTTCTTATAAATCAAAAATAATTAAAATTTTTTTTTAATGAAACGTCAAAAATGTCATGAAAAAGGCGTGTAGGAGTTAACGCCATCTAGAGAAATTTAGTAACATTAATTAATTTTTTTAATAACTTTTTATTGAATTTTTGTTATATTAAGGCTTAATTAAATCGAAAATCATCGATTTTTTTAAATACAAACATAATTTTTATTAAATTTTTATAAATTATTTCAAATTTGTTAATTAAATCTTTTTTGTCACCCCCATCTAGTGATTATCCCTCATATTAATCGTGTTTTTGACATTTAGAAAAATTTCGTAAAAAAAATTATTAATTTTTGTGAAAAAAAGGTGCGATTCAACCGAAAGAAACAATTAAAGATATTTTTGACCATCCAAATCGTTTGCTTAAACCAATTTTAGACGATTTTTATCTCGGAATGAAGTTTCAGACATAACCTATCTTTTTTATGTCAATTTAAAAATATTTGTAAGTTCATTCATTTTATATAAAATGTAATTTAATCACTATTTGAATCATTTTAGATTATTCAAGCGTCAAAGACGCACGACGTAACCTAAAATTTCTAGTTTTTGGACGAGTTAAATAGTCCTTGAAAAAGTTAGGTTAGGTTGAGAAAAATGCACAACCTATAATAATAACAACTAATTCGTTACAAAAATTAAATGTACTTAACTGTCAGGTTAATTATGCCCTCATTATATGCTCATATAATAATATACTATTTTTTAAATATATTTTTGAATAAAGTTTAAAGTCAAAAAGTTTTCGGTTTTAGATTTTGAGATATTGTGACAATTTTCGTTTTTTTAAAATGGAAACAACCACTTTCGCTTATTAAATTCGTTATTTTTTCTGATTACAAAAATATAGGGTTCGATAGGTCTATTGCTTATTGTTTTAGAATAAAGCTAAAAATAAACTTTTTTTATAACATTTCTAAACGCCGCCGAAATCTAGTATCGTCGAAGAAATGAAATTTACAGTTTCCTGTAAATAACGGGGCAGTAGGTAAAATCTAAAAAGTTAATAATTAAATAAGAAGATAACTTCTGGTATTTAAAAACAAATAATTATGTTTATTACGGAATTGTTTAATGGATTGTATTGTTTTGGATTGGAGAAATATGTTTTTTTAATTTTTAGTTGTATTATCATAATTTACAGGAAACTGTAAACTTAACTTCTTCGACGATACTAAAAAAAAAAAAGTTTATTTTAAGCTTTATTCTAAAACAATAAAAAATAGACCTGATAAACCCTATATTTTTGTAATCAGAAAAAAATAACGAATTTAATAAGCGAATAATCAGTGGTTGCTTCCATTTAAAAAAACGAAAATGGTTATATCACAAAATCTAAAACCAAAAAAATATTTTTGATTACATCATCAAATAATTCTCTGTAAAAAAGTGTCCATATAATGTCTTAGTTAAAATACTGCACCTATAATAATACCCAAGATAATTGCACTTGCTGGTTTTATGATATTTTCAATTTTGGCCTCTAGGGGAAAAACAAAAGACGATAGCGTTTTGAGGTTTTCGACATTGGAACTTATTTAAAAAAAGAGATCAAGACATGTAAACTACTTTTTTTCTAACTCTTATAGTTTCCAAGACAGCCTATTTACACATCGAATTTGAACCACCCTGTACAACTTGGTATAATTAATATAAAAATAATTATAATTAATATTTGTAATTAATATAATTATATGCCCACATAATTAGAATGGAACATAACACAATAGCAAAAAAAGTATTTGGAGAGAAGAAGAAGTGGGAGGTAAAAATATAAAGGAATTAGCTAGGAACTGGAGTGAGTGGAAGAAGAATTTGATTAAAATTATTTTTATTACCTCCATCTGAATGATCATAACTTGTACGGGTAAAGCCGGGGGGTGCCCTTCGCTTAAAAATTTTAATTTCTCCTCCAAAGTATTTTTCGTTTCATTAATTTCTTTAACCAAGTCATCATCGTCCACTTTTACTTCAATTTCTTCTTTTTTTTCATCCCCAAAAAGAATCCCTCCACTTTTAAAACCCGGATATTCAACTTTTTTAACCCCTTCTTCGTTTTTAACTTCATCTCCATCCACTTTTCTTTTCGTATTAACCAAAGAAATTCCGATTCGGCGTTTCCTTTGAAAAGCTTTCGCGTCGATTTCGAAATTGTCTTGATCATTGAATTTCTTTTCTGTTGAACTTTTATCAATAATTGTGTTAAACTCGACATGATTGGCATCGTTCGAATTAGAATTTGAGGAGTTCTCAATGTTTTTTGCTGCAGGAAATAAAGTTTTCGTTTCTAAAACATTTGGGGTTGTTTCAAGTTCATCTTCTGAATCATCACCATAACCTGGGACTAAAGATACTCCAATTTTTGGCGAATTAGAGGTTGTTTCAATTAATTTTTTGACTTCTGTTGGGACTTCACCTCCTATTTTCTTTAAATCGTTCGCTTTTTTCTGGATTTGGGTTAAAATATCGAGTTCGTCATCAAAATCACTTGGTTCTGACTCATTTTCTTTTATTGATGATTTATCTTCGACCTGATTAAACAAAAAATGAATTGTTATTCTAATAATTAGTAAAAAAAATAAACTTCAGAATAAAAGCACTTTAATTCTCAACAAAAAACAAACTTTTGGAGAACTTTAAGTAAGCTTTTATAAATTCATCATCAGTTTAATTTTAGTTTTAACAATCAGATTGAAAACTTATTTCCTATCATGTTACAATCATTTAATTTTCTCATCATTTCAACATAAAAATCAATGATTAAAAGAAAAACTTACAGATTCTTTTTTATCATCATCTTTATCACATTCATTTTCAGATTCTGAACTTGATCCATATGAAATCAGACTCATTTTTACATTAGATAACTTATTATCTTCTTTTTCTCTTCTTTTAACATTTTTTGCACTACTTTTTACAGTTTTAGTATCAGGACAAGCTTCATTTATTGTATAAATCTTAACATTAACTTCATCAACTTTTGGTAAAGAACATAACTTAAACTTTGGCTCGGAAGGAGGGGGAATGTACAATTTATTGCTGGATTTTGATTGCTTCTTATATTCCGCCGGGACTTCCCACGTAACCTCGTCAGTTTCCGTATTCCAATAATAAGAAAAACCGCACTAAAAAATACTATTAAGGCTCTNTGACATTCTTAACCGGAAGTTGACCATAACTTCATTAATATTAGAGATAAATATGTCGTGTTTGTACTCATTTTAAAGGATTTTTAATGAAGATTACAAATATGTCAAAATTGAGGTTGACATTTAAAATCTGAAGTTAATTATCTCGAAAATCTCGTTTTTCTCAATATTGGTCATTTGTCGCTTAGTCAAGTGATGCATAACGCGGTCCAATTAAATCGAAGTAAATAAAAAAGTAAATAAGTATGCACCAGTAAATTCGAGAAGAAGAAATACGAGATATTTACTCAAGTCTGCAGAAAATCTTCGATAAATCCAGAGAACAAAGAAAGGAAGTAATTATAATGGGAGACTGGAACGCGAGAATACGTAATGATATACACAAGGGGGGTAGTATAGGCGAATATGGGGATCAGGAAGAGGCGTGATGAATAAAAATGGACAAAGAATGGTGGAATTTTGTGAAATAAACGAGTTATTGATTCAAATACTATACTAAATTGTGGCGGAAGAAAGGAATTCTAAGAGTATTGATTACATCACATACATCTGGAATCTCCAAAACAGAGTTAAGGAGGTAAAGAGTGAAGCAGAAGCAAAAATGGGAACCAACCACAGACTAGTCATGGCAACTATTAATAATATAGATATCGAAAGAGAAGAGATGAAAACCTAGCCGAAAATAAACATCCATAAACTAAGGCAGGAGGAAGAAAGACTAAAATACCAAACAAAAACAAACAACGAATTTCAAAAGCTAGAACAAACAGAGAATTTAACACTGACTGAAAATGATTACCCTTTAAGTCATTTTTTTAAATAAATTTTTGAATAAAGTTTAAACGTCAATGTGACAGAAATTCAATGTTACAAATTGTAACTAACTTCACAACAATTAGTTAAAATTAAATGTCAATTTTATGAAACGTCATGTTCCTTTTTACGAAAATTAATTAATTTATGCTTAAATCATACGAAAAAAGGAGTTTGTTTACGTTTTTTAAATGTCAAACGTTTAGAAAGTCCTAAAAAAATTAAGTTAAATTGACGTTTTTTGAAATTTTGACGTTTCAAATAATTATTAGTCTGTCAAGTTGAAAACCCATTTATAAGATATACAGGGATATTTTGTATTCAAGTAGTTTGGAGGAAATACAAAAGCGTACGAAAGCATGATTTTTTAAATAACCTTTTTTTTGTGCAGAAAACAGGCAATAATATTTTTTATGAAAAGAAAAGTGGTAAGTGTTGTACCATTTTGGAATCTTGACTAAACATCCCATCTTTTAAAATCACTTGCCAACGGTGCTGTCTTACTCCTTTTTTTAAAAATTTACAGTTTCCTGTAAATTACGGAGCGGTAGGTAAAATTTAAAAAGATAATTAAATAAGAAGGTAACTTCTGGTATTTAAAAACAAATAATTATACCAACTGTTAATACGGAAATATTTAATGGATTACATTGCTTTGGATTGGAGAAATATATTTTTGTAATTTTTAGTTATAATTTACAGGAAACTGTAAATTTAATTTCTTGGAGGATACAAAAAAAAAGTTTATGTACTTAAGCAATATAAATGCAAGAATAAGGAAAACAAACAACATATATCATACTCTAAAGAGAACAATTTTTGGGAAGAAGGAGATAGATAAAGAGATAAAATTGAAAGTGTAGAACTTGGTGGCAGTCCCAATATTAACATATTTATACCAGTGAACCAAGTGAAGTAAAATTTTTATGGAAAATAGTGGGAAAGACAAAGTGGGATAGGATAAGGAGTCAGGAAATAAGACTAGAATAGAGAGAAAGTAACTAAACTGCCCATATAATTAGAATGGAACATAACACAACAGAAAAAAAAGGTATTTGAAGCAAAGAATAAGGATAAGAAAACGACCTAGGAAGAAGTGGGAGGAAACAATAGCAGAAGTTGAGAAGAAGATTAATTAAAATTATATTTATTACCTCCATTTGAATGATCATAACTTGTACGGGTAAAGCTGGGGGGTGCCCTTCGCTTAAAAATTTTAATTTCTCCTCCAAAGTATTTTTCGTTTCATTAATTTCTTTAACCAAGTCATCATCGTCCACTTTTACTTCAATTTCTTCTTTTTTTTCATCCCCAAAAAGAATCCCTCCACTTTTAAAACCCGGATATTCAACTTTTTTAACCCCTTCTTCGTTTTTAACTTCATCTCCATCCACTTTTCTTTTCGTATTAACCAAAGAAATTCCGATTCGGCGTTTCCTTTGAAAAGCTTTCGCGTCGATTTCGAAATTGTCTTGATCATTGAATTTCTTTTCTGTTGAACTTTTATCAATAATTGTGTTAAACTCGACATGATTGGCATCGTTCGAATTAGAATTTGAGGAGTTCTCAATGTTTTTTGCTGCAGGAAATAAAGTTTTCGTTTCTAAAACATTTGGGGTTGTTTCAAGTTCATCTTCTGAATCATCACCATAACCTGGGACTAAAGATACTCCAATTTTTGGCGAATTAGAGGTTGTTTCAATTAATTTTTTGACTTCTGTTGGGACTTCACCTCCTATTTTCTTTAAATCGTTCGCTTTTTTCTGGATTTGGGTTAAAATATCGAGTTCGTCATCAAAATCACTTGGTTCTGACTCATTTTCTTTTATTGATGATTTATCTTCGACCTGATTAAACAAAAAATGAATTGTTATTCTAATAATTAGTAAAAAAAATAAACTTCAGAATAAAAGCACTTTAATTCTCAACAAAAAACAAACTTTTGGAGAACTTTAAGTAAGCTTTTATAAATTCATCATCAGTTTAATTTTAGTTTTAACAATCAGATTGAAAACTTATTTCCTATCATGTTACAATCATTTAATTTTCTCATCATTTCAACATAAAAATCAATGATTAAAAGAAAAACTTACAGATTCTTTTTTATCATCATCTTTATCACATTCATTTTCAGATTCTGAACTTGATCCATATGAAATCAGACTCATTTTTACATTAGATAACTTATTATCTTCTTTTTCTCTTCTTTTAACATTTTTTGCACTACTTTTTACAGTTTTAGTATCAGGACAAGCTTCATTTATTGTATAAATCTTAACATTAACTTCATCAACTTTTGGTAAAGAACATAACTTAAACTTTGGCTCGGAAGGAGGGGGAATGTACAATTTATTGCTGGATTTTGATTGCTTCTTATATTCCGCCGGGACTTCCCACGTAACCTCGTCAGTTTCCGTATTCCAATAATAAGAAAAACCGCACTAAAAAATACTATTAAGGCTCTCATATAACTATTAAGCCTTTAAAGTAATAATGGATGATGGTCCCCCAAAAAGGGGTCGAGGTCGTGGTCGTGGAGCTCGCGGAAGAGGAAGAGGTCGAGGTAGAGGAAGAGGACGGGGAAAAAAAGCGATAAAGGTAATTGAAAGCGATGATGAGTCGGAAAGTGTTCTTCAAGATTCAACCGAAGAGCAAACAACTCAACAGGAAGAGAATCCCGTCGAAAATAATGAAAACGATGCCCCAAAAAGTAAATTAAGAAATTAATTTTTTAATGAATTCTGATTAATTTATGATTTTTAGTTGATTTGGAGGCTGATATTTCTCAATTGGAAGCCCCCACATTTACTACGATTAATAGAGGACCACCAGAACCTATGTTGCGATTAAATTGGAATCATAAAGTGAATTTAATTGGGGAGAAGGTTTTAAATCCTATGATTCATTGTTGTGATAAATGTACGAAGCCTATTTTGATTTATGGAAGAATGGTAAAACTAATAATCCTTATTTAATTTAATATAACAAATATTATTTTTTAGATTCCTTGTAAACACGTTTTTTGTTTAGCTTGTGCTAAACAAGAACAATCACAGTGTCCCAGGTGTTTAGATAAAGTAACGCGAGTGGAGCAAACTGGTTTAGGAACAGTTTTTATGTGTACTCATGGTGGGACTCGTTATGGCTCTTCAGGTTGTCGTAGAACTTATTTATCTCAACGCGATCTTCAAGCACATATTAATCACAGACATGTATCATCACAAACGCCTCCAATTGAAAATCCAGAGCCAGAAAGACCTCCAGCTAGACCACCTAGTAAAATGGATCCAAGAGCAAGTGTGACAATAGCCCAAAATCTCAGACAAAGAGCAACACCTTTACAAGGAGCTGGAGTTCGAACTAATTTAATAACTGTTCCCATCCAAGACTCGGCTCCGGTTGTTCATGAAACAGTGACTCAAACCCAATCGTATTACGCCCAATATCAACAGACTCCAAGTTATAATCAAAGTTTGCCACCTCCTATGCATCTTCCTCCACCACAACAAAGTCAATATTTTGCGACTCCTCCAGCTTATAGCCCTGTACAAACGTATCCAACTTATAGCAGTAATGCTCCTCCATCTCAATATACTACACCATCATTATCCCAACCTAGAGGGACAAATCAGTACGATTTTGGGAATGCTCCACCGCCGCAATGGGGTAGTAATCAACAATATTATAGATAAGTTAATCATCTTTTATATTTTAATGTGTTT
Source organism: Onthophagus taurus (assembly GCF_000648695.1). NCBI lineage: Eukaryota > Metazoa > Arthropoda > Insecta > Coleoptera > Scarabaeidae > Onthophagus > Onthophagus taurus. The sequence goes on along the minus strand of NW_019281603.1, from coordinate 117,222 downwards.
ATAATGAGTTTTGAAAGAAAATACAGTTTAATAAAATATTCAAGTAAATAAGTTGATTTATTTGTTACCACAAGATGGCGCTAAAGGAAACGTCAAAACTGCGTAGGTGAGGTTATGTCTTAATAAATATAAAGGTTAATTGTTAATTTTTATGTGCAACCAATCGATTTAAAACGATTCTAAAAGTGATATAACTATTAAAACAAAGTCAAGAACATTTCCGTTTAATATTTTTTGATTTGATTCTTATTTCCCCAAAAATGGATGATGAAGAATTAACAAGGTGAGGATTAAACTTTATTGATAATACTGTAATAATGCTTTATTCATTTCGGTTCAAATATAAGATTGGCTGTGGAAGAATTAATTCGTGACGCAAAGAAATTTATGGCAAAACGTGAGGCTGAATTTAAAGCAACCCAAATGAAACGGCCCATGCAGACAAACAAGGTTTTTTTAAATAATATCTTAAAAAATACTGTCCAACATAATAATCAACTGAAAATGAATCAAATAAGGAATAAAATGAGGAACAATGGAATTAAGAAAGCTAAAGAGAAGAATAAAGAGGCTTCGGAATCGAAATAATCTTTATTTTGATTATTTATTATTATAAGTTTTATTTTTATATTCTCTAATAAACAAATTAACTAAAAATAGTGCTTTTATGGTTTTTTACTTAATAAATTAAAAATAATAAATTTTTACTATGTAGTGATCACCATAATTTTAAGTTGGCTAACTTGGTTATTATTAAAACTAAAAATTTATTAATGTTTATTTAAAATTTTTATTAAACTAACTTTAACATGTTCAATCTTTATCGAATTGTTGATATAATCATACTTTTAAAATTATTAGTTTTAAAAAGAAGAAAATTTAAAATCCCTAACTCACTCCACGTGTGATTTGACAGTTCTCGTCCATCTGTCATAGCTTTTATACACTTTCCTAAAATAACCCATTTTTAGAACTTAAAAACCTATCAAAATCGAAAAATTATCCCACACAAAAGTTCCCCTTTAAGTTAAGATGTCGAAAAAACGTGGTAATAAGAAAAATCAGGACCTGGACGACGACTTCAATGAAACGAAACCTGCCGTAGAAGCAAAATCCTCGAAAACGGCGAAAGGAAAAAATAAAAAAGGCAAGAATAAGACTGATGATTGGAGTGATGATGAAAATAAAACAAAGATCCCGTCAGATAACGAGGAAATATCCAAGGAAAATAAGAATAATGTGAGTAAAGTTGTGAAGAAAGGCAAAAAGAATAAAAATAAAAACGATGATGATTGGGGTGATGAGAAGGATGTTGAATTGAATTTGAAAGATATTTCGGATGATGAAACTCCGGTTATGGTGAAAAAGGCACAAAAAAAATGTAAGTTTAAATTAATGACAGATAACCTCAAAATTCTCGAGTAATGTGGCGACATCTATTGATAAAATTAATATATTTGTTGAAATTGTACCAAATCTTGAATTAATTGGTTTAATTTGCCAAAAATTATTTTTGTTGTAGCTAAAAATAAAAAGAATAAGGTTGAATCTGACGAAGAAGATGATAATGCTGCTAAAGATGATGAAAAAACTGAGGAATTAGTTGAGGAAGATCCTGAAATTGAAGGGGAATTAAAACCAATAAAGAAGAAAAATAAAAAGAAAAACAGTAAGGAATTAAAAATTGATTTAATTATTAAATCATTGATTTATTTTAGTAAAAAAATTTAAACCACCATCAGAGGATGAAGATGAAAATTTAGATGATGTGATAGAAAATGAAGAGAAAGAAGAAATTGTTGAAGTTGAGAAAGTAAAAGAAGAAAAGGTAGGTGATACTAAAAGTGAAATGGAAAAACAATTAGAAGAAATAAATGATAAATTGGTTGAAACAAAACTCGAAGAACCCACTGAAATGAAAGAAATAGAAAAAAAATTGACCCACAAAGAAAAGAAAAAGAAGAAAAAAGAAGAAGAATATCAAAAACAAATGGAAATGATGATGAAAAAAGGTGGTCAAGGTCATTCCGAACTAGACTCAAACTTTACAGTTTCACAGATGCAAAAAACCGTGGGTCAAATGGCCGCAATGGAAAACGCTGTCGACATAAAAGTCGAAAACTTTAGCATTTCCGCCAAAGGAAAAGATTTATTTGTTAACGCTAATTTATTAATCGCCCAAGGTCGTCATTATGGTTTAGTTGGCCCTAACGGTCATGGAAAAACCACATTATTACGTCACATCGCGCAAAGAGCTTTTACAATACCTCCAAACATCGATATATTATATTGCGAACAAGAAGTTGTCGCCGACGATTATACAGCCGTCGAATCGGTGCTTAAAGCGGATGTGAAACGTACAGAATTGCTTGAAGAGGCGAAAAAATTAGAGGAGGAGGCTCAATCGGGAAAATTGGACGTTCAAGATAGGTTAAATGAGGTTTATGCGGAATTAAAGGCTATAGGGGCTGATTCTGCTGAGCCTAGGGCGAGAAGAATTTTAGCTGGGTTAGGATTTTCTAAAGAAATGCAGGTAATTAATTTAATAGGAATTTAAAAAAAAATTTAACCGTAGAAAACTAAACTGTTCAAAAGTGATGTTAAAGCGTAAAAAAATACTTCTAGGTACAAATTTTGACATTTATGAGTTTATTACTCAAAATATATCATTGAAAATATGTTTAGGCCAAATTTGGAAATTACAAGTCCTCAACACAATCGACACAGCACAAATTTTCTTCTTGAAACCGGTCATAGAAAATAGCTTCCTAGAAATGCAACTTTTTAAAAAAAAATGTCTTACTAAAAATATTGAACGGATGTGGCGCCATCTGTTGGGGATATTTTGAAATAGTTCAGCTAAGAACCGAACCGGTAGATAATCATCTATAATGTCACTGATAATCTAATTAATTAATCATACCATTATTACTTTATTATATTACCGAAAAATCACTTTAAAGTGACGTTTCCAAATGTCATTTTGAACAAACTTCAACTTTTAAAATTCTTAGCGGAAAATTTAAAAATAAAGCACGAATTGGAACTTATACTTTTTAAGCAGTGTATCACCGGTTAGCCATGCGCCTAAAAATAAATTTGGTGTTTTCTGAAAGCGTTTCGACGCACAGCTAAAAAAAAAACTTTCAGGTGTTAATGTCAATTTTAATTTTATTATTATATTCGTAATCTTTATAAAATAACCTTTAAAATGAGTCCAAACATGACGCATTTATCTCAAAAAACAAAAAAGTTAAAATTTAAAAAAATTACACCTGAAGTTAGCAACAATGAAGTTAGCAATTTAATTTTTAAATATTAATACCAACCTTAATTTTTGATTTTTTTTTTATTTTTTTGTGATAAATTCTGAGACATTTTATAAAAATTAAAAATATGTCAAAATGACGTTGACATTTCAAACCGGAAGTTGCTTATATCTCGAGTAATATTGGAATTAAATGTATCATGTTTGGGCTTATTTTAAAGGATTTTTCACGACGATAACAAATATGTCAAAATTGACGTTGACATTTCTAACCGGAACTTGACCATAACTTCATTAATATTGAAGATAAATACGTCGTGTTTGTACTTATTTTAAAGGATTTTTAATGAAGATTACAAATATGTCAAAATTGAGGTTGACACCTGAAGTTAATTATCGTATAATAGACAAATGGACGACTTCATGGTGTTCTTTCATGATGTATTCAAAAACTTTTAAAATGAGTCCAAACATGATGTATTTATCTCAAAAAACATGTATATCTTAATTGAACTCGTAATTTTTACGATACTTTAGTTTCCTAGGGTTAATATAATTTATTTTAGAATCGTCAAACGAAAAACTTTTCTGGTGGGTGGAGAATGCGTGTGTCTTTAGCTAGAGCTTTATATTTAGAACCAACTTTATTATTNTATTTTTTGCTTTTGTGACAAATATTAAGACATTTTATAAAAATTAACAATATGTCAAAATGACGTTGACATTTCAAACCGGAAGTTGCTTATATCTTGAATAATATTGGAATTAAACGTATCATGTTTGGACTCATTTTAAAGGATTTTTTAGGACGATTACAAATATGTCAAAATTGACGTTGACATTCTTAACCGGAAGTTGATTATAACTTCATTAATATTGAAGATAAACATGTCGTGTTTGTACTTATTTTAAAGGATTTTTAATGAAGATCACAAATATGTCGTAATTGAGGTTGATATTTTCCACCTGAAGTTAGTTATCATATAATAGACAAATGGACAACTTCATGGTGTTCTTTCTGTCACTTTTGGACATCTTAGTTTAATACTAGAAGTAGAACTAACACTAGACCTAGAACTAGAAACATTCGGGTTTAGCCGCCTTAAGAGACGAACGGCTAAAACAAAAAATTGTTGTATATCTTTATTGAACTCGTAATTTTTACGATACTTTAGCTTTCTAGGGTTAATATAATTTATTTTAGAATCGTCAAACGAAAAACTTTTCTGGTGGGTGGAGAATGCGTGTCTCTTTGGCTAGAGCTTTATATTTAGAACCAACTTTATTATTACTCGACGAACCTACAAATCATTTAGATTTAAACGCCGTAATTTGGCTCGATAAGTAAGTCAAAATGTCATAAATATAATTTTGTATTATTAATACAAATAATACTTAAATTTCTTTTAGTTATTTACAAGGATGGAAAAAAACTTTATTAATCGTATCTCATGACCAATCTTTCTTAGATAATGTTTGTAACGAAATAATTCATTTAGATCAATGTAAATTGTATTATTATAAAGGTAATTATTCAATGTTCAAGAAAATGTTTGTCCAAAAACGTAAAGAGATGATTAAAGAGTATGAAAAGCAAGAGAAAAAGATTAAAGAAATGAAAGCGCATGGACAATCTAAAAAACAAGCCGTATGTTTATTCTTTTATTATTGAATAATTATTTTAAATGTTTTTTTTTTATTTAGGAAAAGAAACAAAAAGAAGTTTTAACTCGGAAACAAGAAAAAAATAGAACAAAGATGCAAAAAACCGAGGATGACGTTCAAATGACCGAGTTATTACAAAAACCAAAAGATTACATTGTTAAATTTTCTTTCCCAGAACCTCCACCTTTACAACCACCAATTTTAGGACTTCACAGTAATAATTAATTTATTTAATTATTAATGGTTAATTAAAACCTCCAATTTTTTAGATGTTACTTTTGCTTATCCAACTCAAAAACCGTTATTTATCAAAACCGATTTTGGAATTGATTTAAACAGTCGCGTAGCTATCGTTGGGCCGAATGGAGTTGGAAAATCAACGTTTTTAAAATTATTAACCAGCGATATACAACCATTAGAGGGAGAAGTTCGAAAAAATTATCGTTTAGTAAATAACATAACCCAAAAAAAAATCAATTTTAATCAAATAATTTTTTTATTAAAGCGTATTGGACGTTTTGATCAACACTCCGGTGAGCATTTAACCGCGGAAGAAACCCCCTCGGAGTATTTAATGCGCCTCTTTGATTTACCCTATGAAAAAGCTCGAAAACAACTTGGAACTTTTGGTTTGGCGAGCCATGCGCATACAATTAAAATGAAGGATTTATCTGGTGGACAAAAAGCCCGGGTTGCTTTAGCAGAGCTTTGTTTAAATGCACCCGATGTTGTTATTCTTGTAAGATTATTTTTTTTTATTGATTAAGGTGTTGACGACTTTTTTAATTTGTAGGATGAACCCACGAATAATTTAGATATAGAATCAATTGATGCTTTAGCTGATGCAATAAACGATTATAAAGGTGGTGTTATTATCGTTTCTCACGACGAGAGACTTATTCGAGAAACCGATTGTGCTCTTTACGTAATTGAAGATCAGACTATCAATGAAGTTGAAGGTGATTTCGACGATTATAGAAAAGAATTACTCGATAGTTTGGGAGAGGTTATTAATAATCCAAGTGTAGCTGCAAACGCCGCTGTATTACAGTAAAAAATAACGAGGTTGAATCGTGTTATTAAAGAAATAAAGAATATTTACATTTTCTAATTTATTTAATTTCTTTTAAAATCAATTTGGGTTGCCTACCTTTAAAAATAAAATCCATACAATTAATCGCTAACTTCACTATTATTTACGTTGACATGGTTGACATTCCAATGTCGGTAGTTAATGTCTTAAAAAATCCCTGAAATATTTTAAAATCCAAACGATGTAGTGCGTTTTTAATTAAAAAAAACCTTCAATAGTTCATTACATTCCATAATGGAGACATCAGAAAGCGTTGTGGGCGAAAATATTGCTTTTAAATCCCTTCAAGATGTTAACAACTTTCCAGAAGGGGTTCGTAAAGATGACTTTGAAAGCGAATCCGATTACGTTAATTCCTCAGAAGATGATAATAAGGTCCTCGATAGTGAAACAGAGTGTGAAAAGGTAAAGGTGTGTGGAAAATGTGAAGATTTAGAGGTGCAATTATTGAGTCTTTATGGAAGGTTTAATGGGTTGGAGGAGAAATTTAAGAAATTGGGGGAAGCTAAGGAGATGTTACAGAGTAAATATGATAATGTGAGTTAATTAAAAAAAATATTAAAAAAAATCCTTCATTATTAAGTTGTGTTAAGTAGCGCCATCTCTACAATATTATTTCAACTAATATATTTATCCATTTTTATTATTAATACATTTCGCAGATAAAATAATAATCTTATCAATATGGTTTTGTTAAAAAGTGATAACAATTAATTTATTTTTTGTTTCTTTTAATATATTAATAATTCCGTTATAAAAAAAATTATTATTTAGTGGCGCCACCTTTTAATCGTACTTGAAACTAATATTTTTAGGTTATTTATTACTTAAATAAAGTTTTTTTTTAATTTAGGTACTTAAACAAAAAGAACAAGCTGTTAAAGACAATGAAACTATGGTATTAAGATACGCTTGTAGTGAAAAAAATGTGATATTAATAATTTCGTTATAAAAAAAAATAATTATTATTTAGTGGCGCCATCTTTTAATCTTACCTTAAATTAATATTTTTAGGTTATTTATTATTTAAATAAAGTTTTTTTTGAATTTAGGTACTTAAAGAAAAAGAACAAGCTGTTAAAGACAAAGAAACTATGGTATTAAGATACGCTTGTAGTGAAAAAAATGTGATCGAGCAAAAATATGCAAAAGACGCTTTAGAAAAGAAACATAAAGAATGTTTGCGAGAGATTGATATTTTGCAGTACAAAGTTAACCAAATGGGCACGGAGAAAGCTAGAATTTGTCAAATGTTAGATAATAAGGTAATTTTTACTTCAACATTAATTATAGAGGTTGATTTTATTGAGTTTTTAGTGTCACGAATTAAAACAAAGTCAAACCGAGGTGCAACACACAAAAACTGATTTGGCTAATCTAGAAACTAAAATGAAATGGTTACAAAATAATTTAAAAAGCGAATTGGATATGAGGAAAGAAAAAGAATCTAAAATTGAAGGTTTAAACGTAAAATTACAAGAAGTTTTAAACGAAATTGATCAAACGAAAAAAGAGAGTCAAGAAAGTATTAAAAATTTTCATACATCACAGGAAAATCGAGCTCATCTTTTAGGTGATTAATAAAAAAGCGTTTTTTGGAATTATTAAAAATGTATTTTTTTGTTTTGAAGATCAACAATTAAAAGAACAACAAGCAACGTTAATCATGTTGCGACATGAAAAAAACGATAAAGAACAACAAATTAAATTGTTACAAAGCGAAATGGAAAAGGCGCAAAGCAAACACAAAAATGTTTTAGATGAAAATAATGAGTTATCGCAAAAGGTGCAACAATTAGAAAGAGATCGGTTAGAAATGGAGCAAAAATTGAGTGAATTACGATGTTATGCTGATCAACAAAGAGAAGATGCGGCCGATTTATGCTCGAAAAACGCTGAGTTGGCCCAAATTAAATTACAATTAAAAAAGTAAGTATATCCTATTTTCTATTTTTTAATTCGGAGGAGTGTTTTCAAATTGAAGTGCCAAAAAGAAGGGTTGCTATTCGTCAGTAGCAATAATTAGTAATTTTGGTATTTTTTGGTATTCACAGCTAAGAAAAAAACTTTCAGGTGTTAATATCAACTTCAATTTTATAATTATATTCGTAATCTTTATAAAATAACCGTTAAAATGAGTCTAAACATGATGCATTTATCTCAAAAAACAAAAAAGTTAGAATAAAAAAACATTAAACACGAAGTTAGCAACAAATATAATTTTTAAATATTAATACCAACCTTAATTTCTGATTTTTTTAGTTATATTTTTATTTTTGTGATAAATTTTGAGACATTTTATAAAAATTAAGAATATGTCAAAATGACGTTGACATTTCTAACCGGAAATCGACCATTACATCATTAATATTGAAGATAAATATGTCGTGTTTGTATTTATTTTAAAGGATTTTTAATGAAGATTACCAATATGTCAAAATTGACGTTGACATTTCTAAAAATGAAGATTACAAATATGTCGAAATTGAGGTTGACAGTTTAAACTTGAAGTTAGTTATCAACATATATCGTAATATATCAGATTTTTTTATTATATTGTTGTTTTTGTGATAAATTTTGAGACATTTTATAAAAATTAAGAATATGTCAAAATGACGTTGACATTTCAAACCGAAAGTTGCTTATATCTCGAGTAATATTGGAATTAAACGTATCATGTTTGGGCTTGTTTTAAAGGATTTTTCACAACGATTACAAATACGTCAAAATTGACGTTGACATTTCTAACCGTAACTTGATGTCGTGTTTATACTCACTTTAAAGGATTTTATTGAAGATTACAAATATGTCAAAATTGAGGTTGACATTTTACACCTGAAGTTAGTTATCATATAATAGACAAATGGACAACTTCATGGTGTTCTTTCATGATGTATTCTTTATTAAAAAATCTTTAAAATGAGTCCAAACATGATGCATTTATCTCAAAAAACAAAAAAGTTAGAATNTGAGTTACGATGTTATGCCGACCAACAAAGAGAAGATGCGGCCGATTTATGCTCGAAAAATGCTGAGTTGGCCCAAATTAAATTACAATTAAAAAAGTGAGTATATCCTATACTCTATTTTTTAATTCGGAGGAGTGTTTTCAAATTGACGCGCCTAAAAGAATGGTTGCTATTTGTTAGTTTTAAGCAAAAAATACACTAAGAAAATTCGAGATGTTGTTAGCCGCCTAAAAACATTCGGATTTCGCCACACGGCTAAACCCGAACTTTCAAGTGTTAATGTCAACTTTAATTTTATTATTATATTCGTAATCTTCATAAAATTACCGTTAAAATGAGTCCAAACATGACGCACTTATCTCAAAAAACAGAAAAGTTAGACTAAAAAATATTAAACCCGAAGTTAGCAACAATGAAGATAGCAATTTAATTTTTAAATATTAATACCAACCTTAATTTTTGATTCTTTTAATTATATTTTTGTTTTTGTGATAAATTTCGAGACATTTTATAAAAATTATGAATATGTCAAATTGACGTTGACATTTCAAGCCGGAAGTTGACCATAACTTCATTAATATTGAAGATAAATATGTCGTGTTATACTCACTTTAAAGGATTTTTAATGAAGATTAGAAATATGTCAAAATTGAGGTTGACGTTTTACACCTGAAGTTAGTTATCATATAATAAACAAACGGACAACTTCATGGTGTTCTTTCATGATGTATTCTTTACCAAAAAACCTTTAAAATGAGTCCAAACATGATACATTTATCTCAAAATACAAAAAAGTTAGAATAGAAGAATTACACCCGAAGTTAGCAATAATGAAGTTAGCAATTTAATTTTTAAATATTAATACCAACCTTAACTTTTGATTTTTTTTTATTATATTTTTGTTTTTGTGATAAATTTTGAGACATTTTTTAAAAATTAAGAGTGTGTCAAAGTGACGTTGACATTTCAAACCGGAAGTTGCTTATATCTCGAGTAATATTGGAATTAAACGTATCATGTTTGGGCATTTTAAAGGATTTTTCACGACGATTACAAATATGTCAAAATTGACATTGACATTTCTAACCGGAAGTTGACCATAACTTTGTTAATATTGAAGATAAATATGTCGTGTTTATATTCATTTTAAAGGATTTTTAATGAACATTACAAATATGTCAAAATTGAGGTTGGGGTAAGAAAAAACTTTCAGGTGTTAATGTCAACTTTAATTTTTTTACCATATTCGTAATCTTTATAAAACAACCTTTAAAATGAGTCCAAACATGACGCACCTATCTCAAGAAACAAAAAACTTAGAATAAAAAATATTAAATCCGAAGTTAGCAACAATGAAGATAGCTATTTAATTTTTAAATATTAATACCAACCTTAATTTTAGATTTTTTTTATTATATTTTTGTTTTTGTGATAAATTTTGCGACATTTTATAAAAATTAAGAATATGGTAAAATGACGTTGACATTTCAAAGCGGAAGTTGCTTATATCTCGAGTAATATTGGAATTAAACGTATCATGTTTCGGCTTATTTTAAAGGATTTTTCACGATGATTACAAATATGTCAAAATTGACATTGACATTTCTAACCGGAAGTTGACCATAACTTTGTTAATATTGAAGATAAATATGTCGTGTTTGTACTCATTTTAAAGGATTTTTAATGAAGATTACAAATATGTCAAAATTGAGGTTGACATTTTAAACCTGAAGT